>PITA01003722.1:0-134437 GCA_004023965.1 Spilogale gracilis
AGAAGACTGCTTTTTTCATTTTTTCATTTATATACCATGAGTACACTCTTTAGTGGGCAGAAATGTTAATACACATTTGATTCATTGTCTATCCCTGAACATTTAAAAGGGAAAGAAGAAAGGACATTAACATTTAACAGTCATCTTCTGTAGGTAAGGACTCTGTTTTTATTTCTTATTTAGGATATTGTTCATATTTTAGTCACCAATCCAAGAAGGTTAATAGTTTCACTATTTTATAGTAGAGCTCAGGGAAGTTCAACAGTTTACCCAAAATCCTATCTATGTGGGAGATGTGGGATTTGAACCCAGTGCTGGCCCACTCACTGTCCCACACACCCATTAGCGTGTTGTATGCTAAGTACAGGTGTGTTCCGCACCCAACTGTATGCTTTCTTTGTGTTATCTTGATGCGTATCTGTGTATCATAATCAACACCAGTTTTTACTTAGATTTTCTAGCTGCTCTGAAGCATTTTAGGTGAGCAGGTGGCCACATGCTCACACACACAAACACACTCACACTTGCACACCTACACACGCAAGCAGATGCACGTACACACAGTGGAATCATTCATATGCTTAATCTCACACTATTAGACAGTGTGTAAAACTGACAAGTGGAAAATGCTAGGTTACAGTGAGTAGTCATTCTTTTGAAAATAAGAATAAAGTAGCTTAGATAATAAGGTTTGGGAATATTATTCAATTAACCCCCTCCCCACCCCCCACTCTCCAAACCCCCACCTCATGCTATATTAGCAAGTAGCATGACTTTCTCTTGCCTTCCTTTTCTGGGCTAAAACTTGCTGTTTAACAGATTCTTCTTCATTGGCAAAGTATACTTTAGACAATGAATATAGTATCTAATTTTACATCAGAATCAATCATTGGATCTGGAGAGAAGATTCACATGAGCGAAGGAACATACCCCACCTCCAGCCAAACCATAACATTCTTTGCAAGCACTTTAGGAGAAAAAAGGTCAGAAATATTCTATACAGATTTTCGGCATCAGCTGGGAGCAATAGTATGTCTCGATGCAGCCTACCAATTTAGAAAAATCTCTCTCTTGTTTTTATTTAATTTAAAATTTTATTTTATGGAACAGTTAGTTCCAATTGCAAGAAAACAAAATATAAATAGTTAAATGCCAAGTTACGCATGTAGTCCACTTTAAAGCTCAATATATTCAAATATAAGTCAATGAGACAATCACTCATTTTTGCAAAATTTATCATATTTAAAATATCATTAGTCCCAGGCTCAGGTTTTCAGGAACACAACTGTTGGAGTCCACATGGCTATTTGTGTAGTATATTATTGTTAATATAGCTACATTTGTTATTGTTGTAGCTACATTTGCTATTGTTAATACAGCTACAACTCTTGCTGTGGACCTTTTTCAGACACAATTATTCATCGAATTTTTAAGTTTTGCCATATCTTTTATCCCTTCCCTTCTCTCTCGTCTTCCTTCTCCCACCCAATGCCATTTTTGGTCCCTGTGTCCAGAAAGTCCGTGATGTGAACCTTTGTCAAATTGAGAAGCTTTACACGTATTCCATAACAAGGAGCATAAATGAAAGTGAGATGCTAAGTTGCTCCTAGAAAAAAATAGCTTTAATATGCATACATGCTTTATATGTTAGGTCCCCATCTTTAATCATCCATCAATTATTTATAAAGTGAACTAAACTATTTTTGAACTAAATTATATTTGCAATGCATATAGTCATTTAAATGATGATTTCTAGGGGTATATAATTATGCAGTGAAATATTTTCTTTTTGCTAAGATTTTCTCTGGTTTCGCTTTAAGAGAACTTTGTGAGAAATGACACTCTGAAGAAAATTTTCATTTTCCACAAAAATTTCTTAGGGCTAAAAGAAACTAAACCTTAGCAAAAATACATCTTCGAATTTTCTTGTGTAACTATATGTAAATATGTGATGCCAATCAAGTTTAGTATTTTACACTTTGATCACTGTGTATTATTTGTTTCCCTGTGTTCCTGAAACACATTAGCTCCAACACTGTGTTCTAAGCTTCACCTGGATCCTGGTCCTGGGGTGTAGCCAGGTGTTTTCCTTCTCTTTATTCTTTAACCTGCTTTTTATGTGAGTCATAGGCTTATGAGAGATGAGTGGAAATATTACTTAATGTAATTTAACCATTGGTCTATATCTCTAAATCACCGACCTCATCCAGACTCTCTGGTGTTGTATTCTAGTGTTCGGTCAAGTGTGGCAAAGGTGTACGTCATCGGACCGTGAGGTGTACTAACCCTAGAAAGAAATGTGTCCTCTCCACCAGACCCAGGGAGGCTGAGGACTGTGAGGATTACTCAAAATGCTATGTGTGGCGAATGGGCGACTGGTCTAAGGTGAGACTCATTCTGTACATTCTCAATATTGGGGCATCTATAGAGAAGTATAGCTCATGAGACATGGAGTCTTATATTCCCAAGTTCACATCTTATCTGTGTGTCTGTGATCATGAGCTCTATGAAACATTTTAAAGTTCAAGTAAGATAAAATGTATAAAGCACTGAAGACTGACTCGTTCTTTGTCAGAATATTTTTGTGTAAAACATCTAATAAACAGAATACCATCAGGTAAGTACATTGAAAATATAACTAAAGGAGGTAGTGACAGCATCAAGCAGAGGCAATTTCCATCTTAATATGTAAAAGGCATTCTTTTTCCCACCAATATTGGGTTTTTGTATGGAAGGAATGGAAAGGAACAGCATTCTTGAAGTCCTTTGATCAAATCAAGTAAACACAATTCATATGGTAGGGAAACTGCAAGCTTAATTTCATGATGATAGTAATATTTAAATTTATGAATAAAGTAGATCTTCATATATAAGTGATCCATAGAAAACAGCTCATCTATTCATTCTACATAAATGTAGATTTATTATTCCTGTGTTTTAAGATAAAATTCTGATCATCTCTGGGCGAAAACAGCTCTCAAATCCGTCTTCAAAATTATAAGTATGAATCAAATAATCCCCTGTGCCTTACCATGTTCAGCTGTGATAATATAAACTTCTTATCATGGAATCCTAAAATGCCTTATAAGGCTTAGTAGAGACATAATAATTCCTCTCTTCTTGCCATTTATTTGATATGTGAAAAAGACAAGTGGTAGTCACTAAGGCATGGTAAGAAGTGTGGTGGCTTTTCATAAAGAATCCTAAGGGTCATTCCTGAAGAAATCTTCTCAATGTGTAACACACTGTGGTCGCCCAGTTTGTGTAAAGTTGCCCCAGAAGAAAGTCCTGACACTGAATATTTATTTTCTTGTAATTACTGGTAACTTTCCTCTCTAAAAGTGCTTACATACTAGGATCACATGTTCCCATAACCTATATTCTTCTTTCAAAGACCTACAACATTTATCTTTACATTGGGACTCTTTAAAGGATGCATTTGTAGGGGCTCCTGGGTGGCTCAGTTGGTTAAGCGACTGCTTTCAGCTCAGGTCATGATCCTGGAGTCCCGGGATTGAGCCCCACGTTGGGCTTCTCGCTCGGCAGGAAGCCTGCTTCTCCCTCTCTCAGTCCCTCTGCTTATGTTCCCTCTCTAGTTGTGTTTCTCTCTGTCAAATAAATAAAGAAAATCTTTAAAAAAAAATAAAGGATGCATTTGTAAACAATGTAAATCAGTCCCTCCGTACAGAGTTGGGAAATACTCAGCTCAATCCATGCAGCTTTGAACTGGTGAATCCATGGAAGGGAAACTTCACATTTTAGAGGAAACAACTTTTAGGGGAAAGATAATTCCAGGTTACCACAAACAATTTATTTTATTTTCAGGGTTAGCATTTTCCTAATTCTAAGAGAGGGAAATACTGTAGGATGATACGGGCAAAACCGTGGCTTGGAAGTCAAGACAAGGAGGGGCATAGTTTGGATTCCTTCATTGTACAGGTGGTCCAATTGGTCAAGCTATCGAATACCTTTGTGTCTTTATTTCCCTATGATTGAAATAAGGAAAATAGATAACACCATTGTATTGAAGCTATGTGTATATTAACTCTTTCTTCAGCACTTTTCCAGCTTTATTGATTATAAGGATATTTTAAGGGAGGGGTGGCTGGATGGCTCAGTTGGTTGGGCAGCTGACTCTTGGTTTCAGTTCAGGTCCAGATCTCAGGGCGGTGGGGTCTTTAAAAAAAGAAATATTTTAAGGAATAAGTGTTAACTTCCAGCTAACTATAAAAAAGAAAAATTGTAATTGCAAAAAACCAGAAGATCCAGGTTTTGTTATAATTTACGACACAGAACCTTAAGCTCCTTCATTGCTGCATGTGGAAATATGGATAGCAAATCCCATTTGCATGACACATACTATTGCTGTTGATTAATAAATGTGCCTATTATGTGGCCTCTGGTTAAACCTTAAGCCAAATCAAAATTAACTGGGGAGATCATAAATAATATAACTTTTTGTTTTCCATGCTAAGCCTGAAAAAATATTTTTTCCAATTTACCAGAGTAACATGTGTGTCCCTTTTTAGGTATACTTAGAGTGAATTACTTTAAGTTGGTTCTGTTGGGTTATTATATTGCTCCCCAGCTTGAACACAGATAGTCTTTGTGGGTAAGGAAAGGAGTAGATAGGTCTAGTAACTATTCATCTTTATTCTGTGGCATTTCACCTTTGTCTGTTGGCCTGATTTTTTTGTTTATTTATAAGATTTAGTATGTTGCATTGTTTTCATTATATGGATATAAGTCTGCTCTTTTCCTTAAATCTGTTTCCTAGTTCCTTTTTATGACTGAGGTCTCAGCATAACAGATTTAAACAGCATGTACAAATTAAAGCAAGTGGCTCCATGTGAACTTTGTTGATTTCACCCCTTTTTCACTCTCAACATATTGCTTTCATGTTAAAATAAAAACCATCCCAAAGTAATTACAGAGAAAAGGAATAAGGCTGTGATTATTAAGTTTCAGTGATTAAAGTATTCATGGACAGAGGGAGAGCATAGATTTCTTATTCTTATCAGCTGTGTCCCTGGAACAGGAATAGCAACAAGATGTGTGTAATTGTGGGTGGATTTCTGTGCTCCTCAGAGTTCAATTAATCTGTCAGTTTCACTCAAATTCTACTAGTATTTTTTAAACTATTGATAAACAGAAGTAGACTTAAAATCAAGCCTTGGATTGGCTTTAACCGGGATATTCGATGAGATAGCCACAAAATCTAGCCATGAAACCATGTTCCTCCCTCCATAATGTGGGTGAATCACTGGAGAATCAGTTAAAAGACAGATACACCCTGAGCTTCTCCCTCTGTCAAAAAGTCGATAACTACTGTTGAGCCGATGGCCTATCGGCTAAGTGGAGGCTTCCTAAGAAAACGGTGTCTTTGTGCTTCCAGCTCTTTGTGTTCACTACATCTGTGTCAGCCCTTGTGATTTCTGTCATCTGTGTTTTGGTAGCTTTGTGTAAACAGTGGAGAAATTGCTGTCAGCTTGAGAGAGAAAAATATAAATCCAGGAGTATTCACAAAACATCACTGCTGATTTCTAGGTAGATATAATACAGCCTTTGTTGAACAATGCGTACGTTTATTTCATTGAGACTAGGAAATTGGCAAAAATAGGATACAAAGAGTGTGGCTGCTTTGCTCTGGCTTGCGTTAACCATTCACACAATTATATGCCATATTCTGACTATATCTCTGACGTAGACATGGCCTTGGGGTCTTTCTCAAGAGAACAGAACATGACCCATATGTTTCTGGGCAGTAAAAATCCATATTCTCTCATTTAAGCCATCCTTGGAATACTCATGTGGTAAATAACATAGTCCCTTATGTTTAATGAAGTGCCTTATTTTCCGCCAGAATTTGATCTTTCTGCCTTTGTTTGAATGTCTGCAGCTTCTTGTTTTCATTTTTGGTGGCCTAAAGAGGAGCAAGTAAAATTGTTTTATCTACCTGTCACACAAAATTTGGTCCTTCCTGAAGCTTCTACAGCATTAACTTTTCTGTGCAGTATTAACAAGAGAATTCATTCAAGTGAAATTTAATGAGACACAAAACACCTTGGAATTCTACATAATTATTCATGGTTTATTCTTGGATTCAATTCATACTCTATAATTTGAACTTAATTTAGTCCTTTGAAATTCTGGAAAATGCTACATCTCAAATTATGAGATGATAAATATGTTTTTGGACAGGAGATGGGTCTTTCATGATGTTATAATTCAAAATAATGCTAGAAGCACACTAAATCATTTTGGATAATTTAATTGTATCAATAATATGGTATGTCTTTGTTTAGAAGTGAGAACTATAAAGCTTGCAATATCATGAGTCATTTTTAACTTAACCTATAAAAGGAAACCACAATTATATCCAGTATATTCAGTTGAAGAGGAGTCTAAAAACTATGAAATTGTGAATAATCACAGAGAACCTTTCTTTCCACTGGAGGAAAACTCAGTGAATCATTGAAGGAAACTTAAAGAAATCCTGACCTGCAACCAAGAATGTCCTAGACTCAATGACTAGATAATACCATGCTTTTAATCATGCATCTACAGAGCCTAGTGTTTTTGCATTCAATCCAGAGAGACAAAAAGAATGAGATCCAGAATTCCCAAATGATGGATTTCTTATTGCCCCATGGCCAGGCTAGGCTTTAGGACTGTGGAATTCTGCACACTGTTGGCATACACACACCCCAATTAAAATTCACTTGTTGGAGGTCACAGAATCCAAATGTATATCTTACCAGTTTTTAATACAACTAAACTAAGTAGGCTGTTACAGAATAGTAGAAGGTAGCTTAATCCCTTGTTAGAGGATTTCCCATTGAAATTTAAAGAAATAGTTAGCTGCAAATATTAGTTACCCTAATAAAATGTAAACATAGAAAATGTTAAGTATCAGATGACATCAAAGGAAGGAATAAAATGGCAACTGCTATAATGGAGAAAATACACTGTTAAATAGATACTTTAGTAAGACTGATATCAAAGATCCAAATGTCATCATTTTTATAAGACTAAATTTATATTAACTTATGAATTCTTAAAGCTTGCATTCCCCATATTAAGTTCCATGGAAAACTCATTTCTTGGGATATGGTCTCCAGGTCTGAGAAATAATGTAGTTAAGCAAAGATAAGCAAATACTCTTTGCTATAGGATGTTCAAATCCTTTAGTGTTTTCCTATGCTTGGTAAGTCTCAAAGAGAGACACTGGTGTTTCTGCTTTCTTTTTCCTTTTAACCAAAGATCACTTTTGCAGAACATATGGCTAGTTTGTAATACACTTCAGGAAGATTAGATTGCTCAAATTTGAAAGAGTAGTTTTGTAAGTACTTTTTTTTTGTAACAGGAGAAAATTTGTAGATTGAAGCCCAACTGAAATTATCTATAATCTAAAAAACTGTTCTTGGTGGATTAGCATTTCTATATAGAATTATTTTCTAGTTAGATCTATAAGTCAGTGGAAAAGATAACTGCCTATCATTTTTTATCATTAGAATCTCCTAAGACAGGAGAATTTGAGCAGCAACCTCATAAATGAATATGAATCTATCACGTTGAGATCTGTCATTATTGGATAGTCAGTGAATGAAAGAAATCAGAGGTTGTGGGTTTGATTTAAACATTTGGGCAAGATGTCCAACAGAAGATATATTTTACACTACAGGAATATTTAGTTCAAAATACACTTGTCTCTGAGTAAGCTGTTCATATTCAGTTACTCAGGGATAAATAGGATACTTTTCATCAAGAAAGACTTTCTACTATGTTATTCAGCTATATCCATTGAGCATTTACACAATTTGCTAATCACCATTCTATGTAGAGAAGATAGCAGTCTTCTAAACCATGCACAAAATCTCCAAACACTTGGCTATAAAATTGTTTTGCTGCTGACTCTTTATACTGCAAGAGAATGGGACATTTTTGGCATTGCTACCATCTTTAGTGTTCTGATCTCTTGCCCCAGATACTTAAAACAAATTTTTTTAATCTTTTAAAAAAAATTATTTATTTGACAGACAGAAACACAGCTAGAGAGGGAACACAAGGAGGGGGAGGGCAAGAGGGAGAAGCAGGCTCCTCCGGAGCAGGGAGCCTGATGTGGGGCTCAGTGCCAGAACCCTGGGATCATGACCTGAGTTGAAGGCAGACGCTTAACAACTGAGCCACCCAGGCGCCGCCCAATTCTTCTTTATTAAATGTTTGAATCATTTAAAGTTGTCAAGGCATTTGGCTGATACGAGTAAACATGGCAGAAATATACTGGCTTAAAAAGAATGATGCACACATACTATCTGTGTATCTTCTATCTAGAAAATTTATAATTTAGAGAGATTGAAGTAGTGTCTCTGTGTATGTGTGTATGTATATGTAATGTATATATTATATATGCATATACATATATAATTATTAAATGCAGATATAAGAATATGTATTTAACATCCTTTATATTGGAAAATGAAAGAGGATTTTTTTAATCTACAAGGCCTAATTATGCTTTCTTCTTAATAAATCCTTGAAAAATTGCTAGGCTTATAAAATCATACTGTCCATGCTCTCTTGCTGTATACCAGGGTATCTATGACTTCACTTTATAAATCATACCTGAAAGCATAGCAGTAAATAAATATGACTTAATTTAAAAATTATTCTTGCTGTTCTTTATAGGGTAGAGAGCATGGAACAATGGAGGACATTGAATATCAGCAGGTGGTTGACAGGGGAGTATTTTCCACATACAAAATATAAAGAAATTTGATAAGAATGTTATAAAATTCAGTAGTCTTGGCATTAAGTGTTTTTGGCTTAAATGTAGTGAAGTGTATGTTTACCAAATACCAGAGGGTATTCCGGAGTTAGATATAACCAGATTATCAGGACTCCCAGAGAAAGACATCTTTAAATGCAAGAAGTATATGCAAATGATTAGGCATTTAGAAAGGCAACATATGAGCCTCACATTCCTCAAATTTTGTATATTTAAAACAAAATTCCTCATTTTATTTCCTCAAACCATACTCCCACCCCCAGTTTCCTTTTTCTTGAAAGATCTCAGTATCATCTTTTCAGCTTCCCAGGGTGGAAACTGTCCTTGGCTCTTCTTCTTAATACAAGTAGGGCTTTGCTCCTGTTGTTTTTGTTTCCAATATAATAATGCAGTCCTTTTTCTCCCCCCCCCCCAGGACTAGAGTAACAGTTTCTAATGGGCTTCCTTCCCTGTGTACTCCTATTTCAGACCCATCCACTCACGGGGATGATTCATCACTCTATCTTATAGCTTAAGTACTTTCAGAGAATTACCTTTGGGTATTCATAGTGGCATTCAAAGCTTTCCAGATTCTGGTCCTAACTCACCTATTGAGAAATGTCTCATTAGTCTCATTGATTGGGTATCTCCACTAAGCTGAGGCCTGAGGAGCTTGTACCTGTACATTCTCTGTGTCTTTGTTGATGTCTCTTTGCCTAGAATGTGTTTCCTCCAACTACCCGAGTCCTTCAAGGACCATCTGAAGTGTCTGATTTTTCAAAGTCTTCCACAATAAATGACAGAATTTCTTTGCACTTAAGAACTATGTTACTTTTTTTCAGTTACTTATTTACTGCCATATATTGTTGCTGCCTGGTTAAGAATATCTTGGGACACCTGGATAGCTCTGTTGAATACATGTCCAACTCTTAATTTCAGCTCAGAGTCTGCTTAGGATTCTCTCTCCCCATGCTTGCTCTCTCTCTTTACCCCAAATAAATAAATAAACCTTTAAAGAAAATGATAGGGAATATTTTAACACCTTTTACCCTTCTCACAAATCTTTCTGAGTGACTAGAACATTGCATTACATTTAGTGACGTTTACCAAATAAGTGATCACTAAGCTTTTTTATCCAGTAAGCAAAAAATGTAGGACATATCTAAACATTGCATTTCTTTTCTTCTGATCCATTTTATTTTCTGACTCTAATTCTGTAAGGACTACAATGTAACATATATTTTACTACAGAAGAATTAGTAACTAGCTTATTTTTCTTCAGGAAAATTAATCAGTATAATTTGATGTGTGACTCCTTTGACCCTTTTCTGTATAGTAAGTCAAACTACTTTTTAAGAAAGGTAAATCGACCCTTATTTGAATAACATGTTGCTTAAGCCAAAAAAGGGCTTCCCATCGAGCTTTGAGGTTGGACTTCTGCATTCTCTTGAACCGATTCGGCTGAAATAGCTGTCATCACATTAGATGGCAGTCATCGAGCCTGGAAAGAAAGCAGTGCATGGAACCAAAGCACACTTAAGAGTCTTCTCTGTGACCTGGCAAACACTTGGTTTATTTCAGGTTGGCATAACTTAAAGGTAACTACACAGTGCTCTCTGTGCTGTTTTAAACCAAGACTTTGTTCAAACAAACAAAACAAAACATACACACTTCTCTCACATGGCCACGGAAGGATCTAATCCATTTTGGACACAGAATCGTTGGACTATTTAAGTATTTTATTTGAAAAGGAAATGCAGTCACTGTCATTCCAAACAGTTCTCTCTGGTGGGAAGATGTTTTACCGCAGTGAGAGAGATAAAATAGAAATGTCTTGATAGTCTTTTTTCACCTTCCCAATACCCTGTGATTCATAGGCTGCCGAAATTGCAGATGTGTTCAAGACTTTGTGTTTATTAATTATTTCTTAATGCAAAACATCTTTTTTTTCCTTTCCATTATTGTGGTGATCAATGTGTACTTTGATATAAAAAATGATTTGGAGAGTTAATTTGACGGCCCTTTCATAACACATTCACGTCTCTGCTAATCATTCATAAGCATTCTGCCTGATTGTGCCACACACATTTCCTTGATTTGCTCTAACGATACGCAGACGTTTTCATTAAAGAGAAGAGTTTCAACTGTAGACCAAATGATGAATTAATTAAACACACATGCAAAAAAATCCTCAAACGTCTGACCTCTAGGAATAGCATCAAGTCCAAATACCCATGTGTTCAATCAGGCAGATGAACTACTTTAAAAAGATGCTGAAACACTGACCAAAATAAATAGCAAATCTCAAAAAACAAACCTAGCTTTTGTTCCTTAGTATGCTTGTTTCACACTCACTTTATTAAAAAGTTGAAAGATGGAACTGCCAAACATATACATAAATGAACAGGAATGCTGCGCTAATAATTTCCAGTAGAAGTCATCATTTACTTTCCTTATGAGGTCCACTCTTCACTGTGAATGCTACTTCACTCTTGTTAAACTACTCTGGAATAATCCACTTATTCCCAAAGACAAATTATCCCAGTCAGTGCTGTTAACCTTGTTACAGATTGGCACTGATCATTAGAGATTATATCAGGTTCTGTGAGATTGTCTATTATGTTGGTTTCGAAAAATTTTTTTGAACTCTGTTTGCCAGTGACAATTTTCTCTTAATTTAGGAATTCCTATTTCTTACAGAGGCCAGCTGGAAATGACTAAAGCATTACAGAGCCTTCCTTAGCTGTTGGCCTAGAGAACAGACATTCTCTCCAAAATATATATCTTTGGCACAGCCTAGAGGGAAGGAATCTCGGGTAATCTCTATGCTGGCCAAGTGTGAGAATTACTATTCTTAACCCCTGAATATACTGAAGTTTGTTAGCCAACAAAACTGCAAGTAAATACCTTACAGTAGTGTTTTTACTGTTGGGTTTTCCACCTCTATGGCGTGATGTTCAGAGGACGTTTGATAGCACTTTATAGCTTGAAGGGTTTTACAGTTTAACATGCACAAATTAATAGTTCTATAAACACCCTAGAAAACTAGTTGATTATTTAACTGGAATCTACAAATGTATTCAAACCGCACTGTCCCAGTTTGTTGCCAAATCCAAGTTACCAAAATATCCAGGATAACAAATAACTTAGCACCAGACAGTGTCTTCGTGCCTATTCTGACATCCTGAAAGGAGAGAGAAGAAGCTATCATTTAACCAGTAATTTTTAAAGTTTGGCACTTTACTACAGAATCCCCAGACCTAAGACTAGATGTGCAAGTGCTTTTTAGCTCCATGTTCAGAATCCCATATGTAGAGTAGATCTGCTTGATCTCAGAACCTGTCAAGCACAGAAGCACTATAAGAATCAGAGATCAGTGCAAAGACTGAGTCTCCTCTCTACGTAGGTGAGTAGTTAAGTTAATATCCATATTTGTGGACATGCCATTATAAATGGTTCTCAAGTAAAAATAAGTGTTCTAGAAGTACGTAGGTCACTTCTTGGACAAGAAGAAAACACTGTTCTTCGATGAATTTAACAGAGACATGACACTTGGTAGATTTTTACCATGAGGCATTATGGAAATTCCTATGTGATTCACGAATTTTCAATTGATGGGAAGATATCTCTATTACTTTGTAAAAGTAGATTCAAGTAGTGTGATGGACAATAACCTATGAACCTTGAGAACCTCTGAAAATCATTCTCCTCTGTCATTTTGACATGTTATTAATTTTTATGTGGCTATTTCTTGGCGCCTGTGTACTCTATAAATTAAGCATGTTTTACTTATGTACATATATTTCAGAGAACCTTTGCTGTCACTTACTACTATTTAGTAAATTAACATCACTCAGCATATGGTATTCATAGAAACTTTGGGGAACAATGCATGTAGATTATTTTTAAAAGATGCAGATTCTTGATAAACATATTCAAATCTATCATCAAAGGAGTATTTCTATATAAGATAATGAATATTTAGTAGCAGAGTACAGTAATACCTTCTATGTAGTATTCGAGGCATCAAACCTTATTTGCACCATTGCACTAATTAAGACCTAATTAGCTTCAGTCTTTCAAGACTAGACTTGAAAACAAATAATTTCATCAGGCATCAATAAAATGTCTCAAGATACATAGCCTTTTTTTGAACACCTTCTCTAAAATGCTTTCATGTTTTTCATAGTATTTAAACAAGACCTGAGCAACACTATCTAATAATACCATAAATAATATTATGTCAGGAATGAAGTATCCACAGTAAGTTTCTCCCTGTAGTTCACACACTGAGCAATGCCTCAACACTCATCCATCTTTTGAGATGAAAAGAAGGATTCCACACCTTGGCCTGCCCGTGAGATGGACATCACAGCCATTCAGAGTTCATTTATTAAGAGTTTGTTAAGAAATTTTTTAGTGTGTTTGTTTTTCTTACGTTTTTTTTCTTTTTCCTTTCATTTGTTTGCATTTAGGCCAATTCATAAGTTTGAGAAACAAAGCTGGCAAATCCGGTCCACGGCAGGGCTCTCATCTAACTCAGTCCATATAACTTTCGAAGTCATATCTGTATCTAACAGCAGGTCATCCTTGGCCATTTGTAGGAAAATACATGAGCCAAGGAGACATCCATTTAACACCTCCCCCAACTTGTATATCACTTGCTTCTCCAGATATTTTTCTTCCAATTAGTTCAAATAAAATTTTCTTAGGTGGATTAAAGTCTGTTAGTTTTTATTACCTGGCATAAGAATGACAGAAAGAAAATAAAATGTCAGGTAACAGAAACGGTTAAAAAGTTCTATAAATGAGTATCTAGGTTTAAAAGAAGATAAAGACTTCTTATTGATTTGCCAACATTTTTATTCATGGTTCTCATTTACTAAATGGTTTTCCTAATTATTTTAAAAGTCCAAGCTGTGAATTATTGAGGAAGTTTCCCTAATGATGCTTAGTGTTTGATATGTAAGGTACAGTGTAGACATAATTTAATCCAGTGTTAGAAGTTGTCACTAACGTTCCAGGGCCAGGAAGGATTTATTCCATTAAAAGAGAAATCTGTGGTGATACTATCTTTAGATATGGCCCGTGTGTTCCCAAGCGCAGGGCAGGTGGTAATTTTCTTAGGTAGTCTGAAATGATGAATATCACTAAGTCAGTAAAACAAATTTCACTTCCAGAGACTTTGGGGCTCATTTTTTGGTGGGGAAGAGGGATTACCAACACCAGTTCTCCTTGTTTTCTTGCTCAAAATTAACTCCAAAACCATGTGAGCAATTTTCTAAACTGTTTAAGTTTGTTCTAAAAATTACAGTTTCCTTTTTACTCTGGTAAATCTGGGATGTCAAGATTGCATTTCCTGTTCAGAATTAAAGGCTTCAAGTTCATGGAATTGATTCATGAGGCACTTTGTTTCAGTGGTCCTTCTGGGCAAGATTAACTGTTGACGTTTTCTCAGACAATACAAGTCTCTCTATTTAAAATACTCTAGTCAGGGAACTTTCCTTGTAAAAGAAATATTAGTGGCAAGTTATCAGGTACACCCTGTGTTTCTTTACTAGTTGCTGGCAAATCAGTGTTGACATTTTAGTGTTTTGGCCTTTAGTAGAAGGCTAGAGTGCTGCTTTGTTTCAAATACAATTTAGATTTACTCAGTACTTTTGTGAAGAGCAAGGTTTAAAATGTATTGGATAAAAAGACTGAGGGAGGGTGCCTGGGTGGCTCAGTGGATTAAAGCCTCTGCCTTTGGCTCAGGTCAGGATCTCAGGGTCCTGGGATCAAGGCCCACATTGGGCTCTCTGCTCAGCAGGGAGCCTGCTTCCTCCTCTCTCTCTGCCTGCCTCTCTGCCTACTTGCGATCTCTCTGTCAAATAAATAAAATCTTAAAAAAAAAAAAAAAGACTGAGGGAGGGAGGGAAGGAAGGTAGGAAAGAAGAGAAAAGGGAAGAAGGAGAGAGAGAAAGAAAAAGCCATTGAAATTAATCAGAGATGTATACAAACACGTATTTGGAATCATAAGATTTGCATTTGATGTTTGTCTCCCTTTTTTGTGGAGCAAGTCTGTCACCCCTTCCATAAGCCCTTCTCTGATCATCCCATTTGAATTACAAAGTCCCAGACCCAAGACTTTCCCAAGCTCTCCTCCCTGCTTTAGTGCTTCCAAGCACTTGTCAATATCTAATGTATAATGAATTTACATCTTTACTTTCCTGCTCCCTCTTGTTAGAATGTAAACTCCTTGGGGGAATGTGTTGTTGTGTATTTTATGTACTGTCATATCCTAATATCCAGAACAGTGTTTGGCACATTGTGAACTTACAGTAAATATTGAATGAATGAATGAATGAATGAATGAGTGAATGAATGAGTAAATGAATGAAATGATCTCTATGAACCTCACTCTTTTCATTTTTAAAGTTATGAGGATTATGAAAAAGTTTAACCAAGACATTCTATGTAAAAGCATATTAGATAATGCTTGAAATATAATAGCTATTTCCTGTGTCCATTCATTTGTGTTTATCATCTAATACATACACCTACCAGTAAAATATCTGTAGGTGAGGTGACTGAGTCTCCCAGATTACTCAGGACTGCCCAATGTATGCCTGCAGTATAGGAATAATTTAACCACTTCTTTCACAAGTGCCCTGATTGGGTGAGAAATTACATGCTCACCCTATCTCAAGATAAATCATGCATGTGAATTGTCTTTAAGTCAAAAAGTTTATCTCCTGTCTTATAACCTGGTATAGCAAGACAAAATGAAACAAAAAACCTTCTAATTCACTAACATTTCAATTAATGATAAGATATGAGGATTAGAGGTCCATTTGGCAGGATAGGGAAAAGAAAAGTTTTCTGACTATGAACATAAAGAGGAGTATTAGTATTAGCAATGTTCTACTATCAAGTAATGCTTAAGCATCCTATCTCTGAATTTCGTATACATAAATTCTTAACTGTTAAGCTTTGGGCAATTTGTTTCACTTATTTGAGCCTCTATCCTATCTGTGTAAAAGGGATGAAACTAGTATTCTTGGGTTTCATGTGAGATACGAAAATAATTATGGCTTAACACAGTGCCTGACATATAATAAACACTAATTAGGGGCTAACTAGTGTTAGTATCCTACAACGTGAAAGCTTCTGGGGGTAGTGTGATCAGTTTCCATTGATCCTAAAGCAGAAAACTGGCATTCTATAGGGCAACTCATGGTTTTTTGTTTTTTTTTTTAAGATTTTATTTATTTGACAGAGAGAAACACAGCCAGAGAGGGAACACAAGCAGGGGGAGTGAGAGAGGGAGAAGCAGGCTTCCCACCGAACAGGAAGCCCGATGTAGGACTCGATCCTGGGTCTCCGGGACCATGACCTGAGCTGAAGGCAGTCGCCTAACCAACTGAGCCACCCAGGTGCCCCGCAACTCATGATTTAAAATACTAAACAATTGGGGAAAAAATTAAAAATAAATAAATTAATTAAATATTAAACACTTGGCTAAAAATGGATGAAATGACCCAACTTCTGCATTGTTTCCTAATCTGTTCCTGACCATCTGTTTTACATGTTTTAGTGCTTTGTTAATAAGGTTTACTGATGAAAGTACCAACTCCATCATATTAACAATTATTATTGTCTTTATTTTCTGCATGGGATCCTGAACATGGTGGGTGATCAGTAAATACTTGAAAATTATAAACCACTTAAAAACTGCCAGACTGCAGTAACTTTTAATAATCAGTGATTGGGAACATTTACTGAATTTTACTTTCATAGTAATTTAGACCTGAAAGTATAGTTATAATCTACTGCAATGCCTTGCTTAACAAAAAGAAAAATAAGTCCCAGGTAAATTAGTTGCAAGAGACAATATTAGAGTCCAGTCCCCTCATTTGAAGGCCAGAATTATTTTGTTTTTTTTTTCCTTTTAACCTCTGTTTTGTTTTTTTTTTTAAGATTTTATTTACTTATTTTTCTGAGAGAAAGAACACAAGCAAGGGGAGGGGCAGAGGGAAAAGCAGACTCCCTGCTGAGCAAGGAGCCCAATGCAGGACTTGATCCCAGGACCCTGGGATCATGACCCCAGCCAAAGGCAAGGCAGATGCTTAACCTACTGAGCCACCCAGGCATCACTATATGTCTTTAATCATAGTGACAGGATTTAAGGAACTATCCAATTGTTTAGTATCTTCTATAATAAAGTAAGAGCTAATTTAGAAGCCGTTTTGTGATTTCAGTTGTTTCGTTCCAAATATCTGTTCATTTTTCACCTATATGCAATAAAATCTTTACCAAAATGTGTTGTATAAAAAAAGATTATTACTAGTAAGAGCCTAATTTTTATTATGAAAGTATGCTAATGAAAATTAGATCCTAAGGCTGTTAGACTGTTTTTTTATTTAAGAAATATTTGCACTATTTAATTTTGTGATAAAACTTGTTCTTTTAGTTCCAAGGGCAGAAGTGATTCTGTTTTAAGTAAATGAATTATAGAACTTCCATTATTTCCTGGATTTTCATATTTTCTTTTCCAGGGTATTTTCAGATTGTTTTAAAACTTAACTTGTGTAAGGAAGGCAACTAACATCTTTTTCTCTTAAATGTTTGCAAATTTTATGAAAGCTTAGTCATTATATGCTAAAATTATGGATTTTGAGTTATCATGCGTTTATACTTACTTTATTTCATTTTTTACATTCCTGAAAAATGATGTATTACTTTGATCTGTTCGTGTCTTTGGAGTTAACATAATTCTCTACAACTATTTGGGTAAATATGGCTAAATCTTTACTATGTAGAAAATAATATAATTAGTAAATAAATCATTTCAGAAGCAAAGCCATATTTACTCTTTCACATGTAATTTTGATCCCAGAAAGTAGTTGTATTTTCACAGTCAAATAAGCACCCATTTATTTGTGTAACAAATTAAGTCTGGTGACACATTTGGACCTAAAAGGCTTGTCTAATAAAAGACCATAGTACATCAAGTATGTTCTTTTGCGAAATGTCTTACAAATGAAGACAAAGTCCATTTAGCTAAAATATAAGGAATCTGTTAAAAGGATATTTTATTAGAAAAATCCAGATTATGGGCGCCTGGGGGCTCTGTTGGTTAAGTGTTGCTTGCCTTCAGCTTGGGTCAAGATCCCAGGGTTTTTGGGATCGAGTCCCGCATAGGGCTCCCAGAGCAGGGAACCTGTTTGCTTCTCCCTCTGCCTCTGCTTCTTTCTCTCTCCCTCTGTCTCTCATGAATAAATAAAATCTTTTTTAAAAAATCATATTTTTATTTGCACAATACTGTTGTCATGTATTGATGTAAGAAATAGCAGTTATTTCAGGAATGTATCACATTGATAAGCCATGTTGATGTGTTCATAAGTATTTTAAGGGCCAGAGCAATGGAGTGGATGGGTACTGCCCATAGGACCCAGCTCCACAGCTGGGCACACACTAACTCTTGAGCTTCAGTGACTGCATTAAAATAATAATCTGTGGGGCGCCTGGGTGGCTCAGTTGATTAAGCATCTGCTTTCAGCTCAGGTCATGATCCAGAGTTCCTGGGATCGAGGCCTGGGTCGGGCTCCCTGCTTGGCTGGGAGTCTGCTTCTTCCTCTCCCTCTGCCTGCCCCTCCTTCTGTTTGTGCTCTGTCTTGCTCTCAAATAAATAAATACAATATTTTTTAAGAATGAGTTTGTTGCAAACTATATATTACAACTTTAAACACGGTCCACCTAAGGGCATCACTGATATCCTTCACTCTCTTTCCCTCCACCTCATACTCTCCACCTTTCTTTCTTCTTCTTTACTCACCTCTGTCCTTCATGCCCCAGCGCTGTGCCTGAGGTAGGCATCAAGGTTTCTGACCCACATTTGGCATCAACTCCGAATGTTGTGACTCATGTTAAACTCTAAGGAAGGGATGGGAAAGGTGGCTCACAATCTAGAAAAAGGAAAGAGCAACAGGGAATTTTAGCACGTCTTGTGTCTCCCCAGTGCTCAATTTCCTGTGGCAAAGGAATGCAGTCCCGTGTAATCCAGTGCATGCATAAGATCACAGGAAGACATGGAAACGAGTGCTTTTCTTCAGAAAAACCTGCGGCATACAGGCCATGCCACCTTCAACCCTGCAATGAGAAGATTAATGTTAATACGATAACATCACCCAGGCTCGGTAAGCAAACCAAGAAGGGGATGGTTTAGGAAAACATGGAAATGCTCATGGCTTCTTCTCTTTTGCACATTATGGCAAAGCTTAGTTCTTAACCTACATGAATTAGTCTGGTTCCAACTAAACGGGATATATTTAACTACAGTTTAGTACAATGATCAGAGGTAAAAGATTCTAAAGACTAAACACTTAGGATTCCTGAAGCTGTCTCTTCAGCCTGGCTCTGGAGATACGAATGCCACACTCTCAAGGTCATCTTCTAAAGCGCTGCAGGATGTGAACACACTTGGGGTTTTGACAAGTTTCATGGCAGAACTATTGATGAAGGTAATGTCTCTGGAAAGGTGAGGTTGTGGTATATATCTTAGATCTCTCCATCGTTAATAGCCTTCTTTTGGATCCTGGGTACAAATTATACTATCAAGAAGAGTGGGTGCCTGGGTCTTATGCACTGAAAAGAGGTAACAGTTTTTGAATCCTTAAGGATGTAATATTATATACAAACAAATGCTGGTAACATATTGATTTACTAGTTTATTATGTTGTAAATGGTTTTGTATGTACTCTCAATTTATGTTAATCTATCATCAAGAAGTAGATTACGTAAAAAAAAAAAGTAGGTTATGTATTCTAAGTAAATATAGCCTGTACTTGCCTAAAAAAAATTTATAAATGAATTAGTCCTTATTTCTTTGGCAGTTAGAAGCTTTTAACAGCGCCACTGCCTAACTTCCATTGGGTTCATCTACGTTTACCACTTTACTTTTAAGCTGTGTGTACAATCTATGGGGAAACAATTTAATCATAGAGAAACATATTGCCCAAAGTGTAATTGTGTTAGATTTTTTTTTTCGCATAGGATTCAATCAAATGGAAAAGTCTGGTTTTCACGGAAATACAAAAATTCTCTTTTTCAAGCCAAATACTTAACATTTCTAGGAAGTAATCAGTTCAAGTGGGATTAAGCATAGTTAAGACAAAAAGTTAAGCAATCCTAAAGCAGATGCCCTAAATCCATGTATTCAAAACAACACAATCTCTTTCTTTAGCAATTACCTGGAGTCCTTCTTGAAGTATCATGTGACAGAAAATAATGGATTAAAAAAAGCAATTAAAATTGCATTTTTCTCTATTTTCCTTGAAGCTATATGCCCACACACACAAGCTCAGTGGAAAACCTGAGGTTTTAAAAGTAAAATAATGAGTCATCTTAGAATGGTGGTAAAAGAAAGACTCCACATATTCAGTCACTTTTGATAATCAGCTCTGATTTTAAAGATGTGTGAAATCAAGATCCCCAAATAGCCCACCGCGATATGACTGCTCTCTAAGAAATAAGGACTCTGAGATAAGTGTGAGCCTATTTGTTTTGCTCTTTCATCCATAACCATATTTATTCATTTATATCCCATAAAAGTGGGTATAGTGAGCATAGTCAGTTTTTCTTTTTAATCTTCTCCACTGAAAATCCAAAAGAAGCTTAAATGAAAGTTATAAAATTGAACCTTAAAAGCCATTTGTATTTCAATTCACTGAATGTGGGAAATGTAGCTTTAATGAGCCTGAAAGAGCTCCGACATAAGACCATTATTCATTTTATTCCTTACTATAGGGGGTGTGTGTGTGTGTGTGTGTGTGTGTGTGTCTTTCAAGGTCCAGAAGACAGTATTAAATGAGTCAGAGTAAATGTCCACAGTCCTCCCACTTAAATGATTGCTGTTTGTTTCCACTCCTGACACCTAGGCTATCTACATGTATTGAGTTGCCTAATTTCTGCTTCACAGCCGCGCTGACGTTCAAGTGCCTGGGAGATCAGTGGCCTGTGTACTGCCGAGTGATCCGCGAGAAGAACCTATGCCAGGACATGCGTTGGTATCAGCGCTGCTGTGAGACATGCAGGGACTTCTATGCCCAAAAGCTGCAGCAGAAGAGTTGACCTCAAGCAGGCTGGCTGGTTCACAGCTCTTTGCAATTACATTATTTATAAACACACACACTAGCATGTTTTTCAGACCAAATATTATCAGATTACATATAATTTAATCAAATTAATTTATTTTTGTGCCTGCCAAACATCCAGTTATGGTGTTGTTTTGGATATACAAACATTTCGATTATACTATATGGCTTCATAAATAATTTTATATGAAGAAGTTGGATCCAGTTTCCAGAATTAAAATAAAAAGGAGAAAAAAAAAAGAAAAAAAACAAGATCATTAGGTTCTAAAAAAAATTTTTTTTTTCAGTTAAGGCTGTCTCTAAGGTGCTATTCTCTCCCTGCCAATACCGTTGAGTTCTCCGGAATGTATACTAACTTAGTGTAATAGTTTAGTTATATATGGAGAGAAATCATCTTTGGTTTTTGGTGTCCTGATGCAGAATTAGCCCATTTTCTATCTACAGGAAATGTGTAAATGTAACAAACCTCATTTGTTGAACCGGTTTTTAGAGAATGTATTATGAATTTGGTTCAGATTTAGAGATATTCATAGGAAAAATTCTACTGTAATTATAACCTTATTTTAATAATGGAAAAGAAAAGTCAAAATAGAGACTTTGATCATGCTCATGAACATGTACTTGAACACAAGTATTGTAACAATGAAACACTGTAATGATTTACACTGAATCACCATTGCACTGTTGATATAGTGTAGAGAAACCATTATAGACATGGGAACATCCTACAAAAATATGTATTATTTTAACATGTCATTAGATGTTAGCTTTTTGAAATATTTTGAACAAAGAAAGTAGCGATCCACCCATTTTTTTGTACCTTTATAGCAGATTTATTAAAGAGTATAGTACTTAGCCTCACAAATCATAAGGAGAAGATTTACCAAATATTTTTTCAGCTTTTTCCCTATAAACAAGAAAAACAAAAACAAAAACACTTATAATACTGTGGTAGTTTCATTGTGTTTTTTCCTGTTGAAAACTAAAAGTTTTACAATTCTGTGAAACGTTAAAAAAACAGCTTAAATGTTTTCTTGTGAGAAAATGTTGTACATGATTCACATGATTTCTTAGATTTTTTTTTTCAATAAAATATGTGAAGCTTCCTGTTGGGAGGCAGTTCTTCATAGGTCTCTTACATCTCTACAGGTCTTGGGACTATTTTTGTTCAGGAGCATCTTCTAAGGAATGTTTGTATTGTTGGTATAATGAGCAGCCTTAGAAGATCCAGATGGTGGAACAGAGGGCAGACATGATAACTTTTCCTATAAGTAGGTTTCTGGCCCTAAAAAGGGGGTCCCTATCCTGTGATACAAGCCACTGCATGTGCAGATATGACGTGTCTCTCTTCCTGTCCCTCTGGGGCAATTGGGGCTCAGGAAACCGGTGCAAGGAAATGCTGACTCTCTGCTACTGTTCTTGCTGTAAGTAGTAAAGTCCCTTGTCTTCTCTAACCCAGGGGTCTTCTGTCTTTTGCCCTGAAAGTGTGCAGGCTCACAGAACAGATTGTAAGTAGAGTAAAAACCTCAACATCTGTGCAGTTTGTAATGTTTCCTCTTCATGTGTTTCACCTTCGTTTTAATTGGGGGGGGGGCATTTGGTCTTTTCATTTAATTGCTGCGGTATAAAATTAACCAATATCAACACATCTTAAGAGAGTAGAGGCATGAGAGAGGTAAAATTTACTCAGTAGGAGGAGACATTCTCAGTTACGTCCCCTGTCCCTTGATTCCTAAATCCATGAATCTAGGTGGAAATATCAACATGCACTGGCGGATGATTCAGATTGTATACAATATTGTCAGAATGTTTTCACCCAGCTGGTGCTAGAACTGAATATTAAAGAAAAGGAAAAAAAGACATTGCACCTTTTTGTCAGGTCATCTGCTACAGGGTGATTGGAGAACATGGTAATACCAGAGATTTACGTGAGCGTGAGGCCTGTGCTATCTTTTATTTGCTATAACATGGGTTCCCTGAACAGAAACAAATATCATCTGGAATGCCGTAGCAAGGAATGAGGCATTTGGTGAATTAATGGATGGTATTGCGGCAAAAACTTTGCAGGCTGGGAAGGCAGATCCATGTTCAGTGTAAGTAGCTATTTCTATGAAAACAAGTAACTGCCTGTTTTGTGATAGAAGTGATCTCATTTAATCCTACTGTGATCAAGGTGGTTTGGCCAGATTGGCAAGGACTTGGAAAGAATGTGACTTAAAAATTGGTGACAAGGGAGTCTGAGGAAAAGCTCTGTGGCTAGATCTTCTTGATACATGACATACCTGTGTATATTCCATTTGGCCTCCCACCAAAGAGCACCCTCATGGGAGTGGAGAAGATGACAAGGTCTGTGTATGTTGATCATTCTCTTTCCTCAGCCATCCTCGTCATTGCCCAGTGGGCCCAGGAACAAAGAGACAGTTTCAGGAACGGAGATTATGCATGGGTTCAGCAACACGGGTGTCCAGCTCCAGCCACTACTGAGAGCTCCGCCTTACAGGAGTAGAAGAGAAACCATTTCTGCTATGGCGCCATTCTGCAGGAATACCTGCCCACCACCTCAAATGTGGTATGCTTACTCAGATCACTTATGTCACAAAATAGATAGCCACTTGTTCTCACAGAGTCTCTTACCCTGAAAGTGGATTTGCCTTCCCAGCCTCCAAAGTTTCTGCCAAAATTTCTTCTATGAACCTACCAGATACCTCACTCACTTTTGCGGTCTTCTGTACAATATTGTTTCTATACAGGCAACTCAGTACAGCAAGTGAACGGAAGCAGTGAGCTGTTGTGCTCGTGTGAATTTCTGGCATGACTATGTTCCCCATCACCCTGAAGTGGGTGGCCTAACAGGAAAGGGCCAGGTCTTTTTTTTTTTTTTTTTTTTTTTTTTAATATTCAGTCTGGTACTAGTGTTGGGGGTGGGGCCTTACCATTTCTGTGTCCTTTAAATTCTTTATGAAAGAAGTAATTCTTAAATCCCTCTGAAAATGTGGTATTGGTTTTGTTTCCAATTTTGGTATGTTGAGGAAGTTCTAGGGGCTTCCACTACTATCTTCTTAAAAGCCCCCATTCTATAGATCATGGAACCAACCAAGATAAGCAAGGGTTCTGGCAGTTTCTCAGTATTTCTATTCCAAAGATGCCTTCTAGTATTAGGAAAATAACTATGGGGATGAGGGCGTTCAGAGACTCTTGGGTTCCTTATGAGACAGATTTAGGTCAAAACTTAATTAAATTTTCTGACTTCTCTATGCTATTTCTCGGACTTTGGGGCCACAGTAGGAATTTAGGATCACTAGGAATAGTATCACATGAGGTTCAGAATTCATGAAAAAGTCTCATTTTTTCCCCTTCCTCCAGTAAGTACATTGTGCTTATCCGGGAAAACTTGAAGGTAAATTTCCAGTATGAAATTGGACAATGTAGCAGGATCCTTCCTTAAAATGATACACCCTCCCTTTCATTCAAGGAGTCTGGGTCAGTGAACCTATTCTCATACAGAAATTGACCAAGGAAATGCAATGTCCTGATGTGGTCCAAATCAGACTTCTTTTCACAAAGTCTAAAGATATAATACTTAAATAAATTAACTAAGACTTCAGTGGGATGCCTGTCTGTTTTAGTCCTGGGGATTCCATGATTAATTAGCCAAAATCTTTGCAGGTTAAACCATTCCCTTTACCTCTTTGGTTCCTGACCTTATGGAATTCCATCACCCTCATTAAATTTAAGAAGCCCAGTTCTGCAGCAGCATTTCCTTATTCCAGACTTTGAGAGAAACACCACTGTGAAGATATTTAAGGATTCCAATGCAGCCTGTGAAGGAAGTTCAACGCCTTGGTGAACAGAATGCCCTCTGGAGCCTCTCAGGGGGTGTCTTTAAGATGTGGGTAAGTTGGGGTGCCTAGGTGTGGGTTAAGCCTCTGCCTTCAGCTCAGGTCATGATCTCAGGGTCCTGGGATAGAGGCCTGCATCGGGCTCTCTGCTCAGCAGGGAGCCTGCTTCCTCCTCTCTCTCTGCCTGCCTCTCTGCCTGCTTGTGATCTCACTCTCTGTCAAATAAATAAATAAAATCTTAAAAAAAAAACCAGGTGGGTGAACATCTATCATATTAAAAACCAATCTCCCTAAATGTTTGCATACTTTCCTATAGACTACATTGTACTAAGGAAGTTTTGGCATCTCCATTTTATTCAATGTGGATCACCACTGGGTCTAGTTTTCAAGCACATTGTTAGAGTTACTCCTAGTAGTCACATGAAATAACACTTTGAATCCAGAATCTCCTCTTAGTGAGCCCATTCAAAAATACCTAGGCTAATACAACATTGTATTTCTTCTGCCCTAATACAAAACCATTAAAAAATATTTTCATAAATATACTTTGGGTTTCAGTTAATAGGTGAAATCTTGCCATTCTTTTGACGTGCATAATACCTCACATGTCCTACTTTCTACTGGCCCCTTTGGATCTTCTAGGACTTGAATCTGGATTTGGATTTAGAAGACATGAGAGATGGTGACCATCGGCAGTACACTTTAAAGGGTTTTATTTGAAGATAGTCAAGGAAGCTTTCTGGTTCCCAGCTTAAACCTTGAACTATGAAGTTAAAACCCAGGTTTATCATTGACCAGACTTGAATTGACACAACCGCAAGAGGAACTAGGAAAGTGAAGGCCCATAAGCAGAGTTGGAGAATCAAAGGAGTCCCTGACCAATCAGAGCTGCCAGGTAAGAAGGGATAATCTGTTCAGAGGTCTCTGGGATGTTCTTGCCTCTGTAACTTCCTCCTTTGTAGGTACACAGCCAAACTCCTGCTAGTAAATTTAAGTTTGCTATTGGTCTGACAGTTGGAAAGAAGCAATGGGCACAGAACTCAAGAGAGCAATGGCAGTCTGGAACCTGCCAGGACCCCTGCCTCTACCTCTCACTGCATCTAACTGCAAACAGACTTTAAAATTAAGGGGTGCTGTTTCCATTTTGCTGTCCAAATATCAATGAAGTTCCTCTTTTGGCCAATTCTCACACAGAATCACACAAAGAAGGAGATTGTGGGAAATGTAGTTTGCCTTTTAATTGAAGATGGCTATATGACTGTAACTCCTCTTTTTTTTATTTCAGTTTTATGAGACAAGTGAAATAAAAATACGCATTCTTATCCACTCAAAATAACAATGAAGCCTTTTTAAGCCTTTAATATACGGTTACCATTCTATTAACCACTTTTCCCTGTAAAACCTCACAGCAACCTTATAAGATACTTTTGTTATCCTTACGTTATAGGTGAGGAAACAGGCTTAGAGAGAGATTCAATGACTTGTCCAAGAAAACAATTTAATTGGATGCCACTCTGAGTCCAGCTTCTGTGCATTCGATTTTACTGATCACCTCCTTCGTTCACCAACATTGAGGATGTTTGATACTAGACAAAGAATGATTTATAAGCTAGTCACAGGCTTTCTTCATAGTCCAAACTATCCAAGTGACTTTCAAACTCTCCAATAATTTAATGAGAACCCCAACTGCTCATCCGGACATTGTTAACAGGCTTTTCAGCTGGAAGTACTTACACATGTTTCAGTTGGTTCTTAGTACAACCCAGAGAGGGAGGGAGCAAGGAAGGGAAGTAGGGAGAAAAGAAGGAAAAACAGGAAAGAGAGAATGAGGAGAGGAAAAGAAGAATATAAGGTCAATTAATATGTAGACAGTTTGCCTAGTGAACCATATTTAAGTATATTTTTGCAATTCTCATGTTTCAGAAAATGGTAATTCTGGGTCCAAATCCAAGAAGAAATGATACTTATATAAAAATTTGTTATAAAGAAAAAGACCAAATGATTACCTGCATGCTAAGCATTGGGAAGTCCCAGATACGCGTATTTCCACAAGATTTCCCTGCAATTAGAACTCTTTATATTTATTTATGACTGTTGTCACTCGAAATTGAAGTTACTAATAACAATAAAGAAATAAAAACCCTGACCCATATATGTCCAGTCACACTCAGGTAACTTTTGAAGAATTAAAAGGAAAATAATTAAATGGCTGTTCTATGACCAAATAAATTTGGATGATGCAAGACTTATCAAAACAGAACTTCTCAGAGCCTCCAGTGTGAGCCTGCACCTCATAAACTCCCAGAAGAGAGTATGAAGTATGTCATAAACATTTTTGGCAATAGAATCTGTTTTTCACTGAGCTTGGAAGACAGCACTAAGTCATTTTTTTGAATCAAATTTAATTGGATTATCAATTTCCAAACAGGGCAGCGCCCGTCCTAGGCTTTGGGAAAAGACAAGAGCCATTATTATTTATCAAGCAAAGGACTTGAGGGTCTTCAGACATGACTCTTGGGGCAGGAAGCACCCAAAAGGGCTGCCCTTTGGTAATGCATCATCTAGGGTAGGGCTTATAAAAGGAAAGTATGAAATGCATCATTAAACGAAGGACAGTAAGATGAGAGTATAAACAAATCACTCTAAGATTTCAAAGGAGGAGGGAAGCATACCTACTTGGGAAAATGTGTCAAGGTTTTACGAATGGTGAGTTATCGGCAGTGGCCCATGAAGGATGATTAGGAGTTGGTTGACAGCCAGAGTAGGAAAGAAATGTTTCCAGGCAGAAGGATTGGCATTACCAGAGGCAAGGGTGGTCTGGGCTGATGTGATAGTAGGTGGGGGGGGGGGAGGGGGGGGAAGAGAAGACTGGTAGCGGGAGAGGAAGGAGAAAGCTTGATTTTCCGACTGTCATGCATGTTACCTATAGGGAGGATGGTGAAAGAAAACGGAGAGTCTGAAACTAAACTTATAAACAGAAGGCGACCATGTACAAGCCTCCAGGCATCTAGAGCATGGTGGAAAGATCTAAAGGAAGGATGCCTAAGGAAAACTGAAGGTTCATTTCACCTACCTCATACTTTGGCTAAGGAAAAGGCCTAATCAAATATATTTGGATCTGGGTACTTTGTCTCCACTTGCCAATATAGAAAGCCAAAGAGAAGTAAGGTTCTTTTTGAAGATGTGTGTTATTCCCTGAAGAATCTTTTAGGAAAAGCAAACAGCCTGAGAAATATTTATTCATTAGATGTATTCTGGCAGCCGCCAGGAAAATCCAGAAAGTACCAAGTGCTTGCACATGCTCGTAATATACTGGGTTCTTGAAGCCCTCGTGATTTAACTCTTTTGTTGTTAACAGTCATTAAGAAGAACCTCTTACTTTCCCCAGGACATGTATTGTTAACCTCCCCCACCCCTCATGTATGTGGAAATATTATAAGACGGTAAAGGAGTTTGGATCCAAAAAATAATTCTTACAGAAAATGTTGATTGTTTAATCCAGGTTTCCAACTGTAAGTAGGACATGATTTTTTTTTTTTTTAACTCCCCTGTGTTTATTGCCATAAGGAAGGTAAGTACTCTATAGTGTCTTGCTCCACCCGAGATCGTCCTGGCTGCTGACTCCCGTAAGCTAGATGGCGCTCTTCTGAAGTCTGATGCTGGTCCAGTCCAGACGTGACCCCATTTACCCCTGGAAGAGAATCCTTCCTGCTGAATCAGATGGGTTTGCAGAGGTGCAAACCTAACAAACAACCTCTGTCTTTTTCAAACCGCTGGTATGTCTATCCTTCGCCTTCTCACAGTGGGAAGTTCGCCTCTTTTTCTAGATGGAAATCCATACTTCCCCAATGAGAAGTATGGGTTGCCTGAAGCAATGGGGCTTGAAATGTGAGAGTTTATGTCCACTAAAGTCATCACGACTCCCCGGCTTCCTGCACAGTCCACAGCCTCACTCCCACCTTGGCTCTCTGAACAGCAGATGGGTTCACTTAGGACAGCACATCATCCAAACCCAGCAGCCCCGATCCCCTCTGGTTCCAAGTGTACTGTACGCACAGCAGAACATGTGGGAGGAGTTTGTGCGGCTCGGAACAGAGTCAGAGGGGCTTCAGCTAGTCAATGGGTCAGGGCAGTAGATTGGGGGACTAAATTACTGGGGCAAGCCCTAAAGCAAATTATTGCCATTTCTCAGTTCAGACTAAAGCTGACATCCAAACGTGGTCAGGTTTCACAGCAGCCTGAGACTCTGGAAGTCCAAACAGGAGAAGAAACAGGATCCTGCATGTCACATAGGAGGCTGCATGGGCTGAGGCCAAGTCAGCTGGTTAGCTCTGCGATGTTCTGAGAGAAAAATTAAGTAATCTCTCCCTTACAGGTGGTATCTCATGGGCTCCGATTATGGACAATGACACTGAAATGCTGGCAGTCTCCTTTCTCCAGAGGATATTCCTCTTAAACTGTTCTTTCTGATGCTGTACAGAGAGATGTTTAGCACTACATATTGAATTTTGGCATTTTGTTAAATTTAATGAGCGTAGCCCCATCTGTCCCATCCAAGCACTGTGCGTGCGTGTGTCGTGTGTGAAAGGCAAGGCAGCGTGCTGCATTGTTCTTGTGTGTTCTTGCGAAAAATACCATTTCAGGAGGGGCTCCCCCGTGTAGCTGAGAGACCTGGTTTCAAGAGGCCAGTCAGAGCAGCCTCACGCTCATTAATAATGGACAAGTCCGACGCGAGCAGCCTCACTCCCTTTGTTTTCCAAGGCAGATGAAGGGAGACATGGATCTCTCTGTTTTGCCAAACAACAACCATCCTGACAAATTCCTGCAGCTCGATGTGAAGTCTTTCACGAGGAGCTCAGCTCTTCTGCAGGCCAGCCTGGTGAGGTTTCCAGGGGGGAACTACCCTGCTGCGCAGCACTGGCAAAACCTCGTGTACTCACAGGTAAAATCCGGGAGATGAAGCACCTGGGACGGGGCTCTTTTCTCTCTCCTGAGCTACCATTTCATTATTTGTATACCCCCCCAAAAAAGGTTGTAGGGAATATGGGTAAAAGGTAGCAGGTTACGCCTGTGTGTAAAGTCTTTCTCTCTTCCTTAGTATCAGGAAAGTCTCTGATCACTTTATAAAATATGTGAATTCCCCCGACCATTCATTTTTGTCCAAGCCTTTGCTCTTTGGCCTGTCCTGATTTTATTGCCTCCTTCTCATTTTACTCCTTTTCTTCAGGATTTTTCAGACCACTTGTTATATTTGCAAATTAGACTGTGGGGGACAGCCATACCTCTGTCTTCTGATGTATTCTAAGCACAAAGCAGCCGACGTTCATGCAGGAGACTCATACACAGCCTCTGAGACAACCAGGGAACTCACTTTTGCCTCCCTTAGACTGACTCCCTTTCATTTCATGCAGTGGAGACTGAGCACAACAACGGAAACCTAATGATTACAGGCAATGAAAATAGAAGGAACTCTCCTCCTTGGAAAGATGCTGGTTATTGTCTTAGATACTTTATCTTCCAAAGATATCCATGTGGACAAGACATGACGATCAGACCTTCAGACCCGGTGCAGACTATTTGTTGCTTTCTTCTTTTGCACCTTCCTTCCCTTTACTGACCGAAAGAGAAGATTAACCCTGTGATGACTTCCATGTGCTGGAATAAACATAAAGGCTCGGACTGTTGGCCAGCCCATGAAACAGGAATAATCTTTGTTTTGGGCCGTGAGGGCTAATGGGGTTAAGGGTTAGTCAACTTAGAAACAGGAAGACTCATTTCATTTCAGAACAGATGTGAGTGACCTACAAACCCCTGCAAGTCATTAAATCCTTTGGAGTGGTTCAAATTCCCTGAACAGAAATTTGTTTTCTTTTAAGAAACAGTTGCTCCTCATGAGTCCTGGTGTAAAGTGACTCCTCTGGGGTGTGTTTGTGGGCTCCTCGGGACCTTTATCGTGAGATCATTCAAAATCAAGTACATTCAAATGATTATGTAAGTGTTTCCTCCACCTAGATGGGTTTTAATTTATTTCCCTCATCAGGCAGCCTGTTATGACAACTGCCATTGCAAAATATTTTGCATCCTTCCCTTTTGTAATCTTCAAAACTCTCCCTCCCATTCTGCCATACACACCTTTTTTGGTTATTGTTCTAGTATTTTAAGTTAAATGCAGTAAAATACCTCCTTTTCCTCCCTTGTTGTTTATATCATGGAACAAAATGACTCAAAAATCGATTCAGAAAATCTTGGCCCTCCTAGACTATGAAGTTTAGTCAAAGAAAACGTATCCAATAAATTCCTTTGAGGTTGAAACACATCAGTCTAACATCTTTTATTTGGTACTGGAGTTGACCTGTTTTCTTCATGTGAATCTTCATGATTTAAAGCTCTCCTGAATGTTGTTCCTCAACCTGAATGAAATGCATCCATTTTTTAAGGGGAATCTCTTTCAACCGGTAGGCCTTAATGAACTGAAGTAGATATTCAAGGAAAAACCGAGGAGATAAAAATCTGCTTTCTGTGTCTTTAGATATGTTATTGGTAACTGTAAACTGCGCATAAACTTAGTAAATTTACTTTTCCTTTACTCCTAAAAAAAATGTTAAATGAGGGGCACCTCGGTGGCTCAGTCATTACGTGTCTGCCTTCGGCTCAGGTCATGGTCCTGGGGTCCTGGGATCGAGCCCCACATCAGGCTCCCTGCTCAGCGGAATGCCTGTTCTCCCTCTCATACACCCCTGTTTGTGTTCCCTCTCTCCCTGTCTGTCTCTCTCTCTGTGTCAAATAAACAAATAAAATCTTTAAAAAAAATGTTAAATGGGGCGCCTGGGTGGCTCAGTGGGTTAAAGCCTCTGCCTTAAACTCAGGTTATGATCTGAGGGTCCTGGGATGGAGGCCCGCATCAGGCTCTCTGCTCAGCGGGGAGCCTTCTTCTTCCTGTCCCTCTCTCTGAGATCTCTCTCTCTCTCTCTCTCTGTGATCTCTCTCTCTCTCTCTGTCAAGTAAATAAATAAAATCTTTAAAAAAAAGTTAAATGACAGAATAAAGGCCAATTTACTATTGAAATGATGCATAGTACAGGGGGAATAAATCCTCCAAATTCAGATAGTTGGGTAGGCATGACACAAATTAGGACTAAGTATGATTTACACTTAATACTTTTATTTGTAATATGTGGATAAGTAATTCTTCTTTCCACGGCTGGATCTTAAGATTCAAGAGTGATATATTTGTTGGATAAAATATAAGTCTAAAATAAAAGGATATATGGAAGTTTTAAGTGGCTGCAGTGAGTGTGCCTGGTGTACGGAGGTGTTAGGGATGTGTAAGAGGCAGCTGTCAAAAGTTCTTCATTTGGGGCGCCTGGGTGGCTCAGTTGGTTAAACGACTGCCTTCGGCTCAGGTCATGATCCCGGAGACCCGGGATCAAGTCCCACATCGGGCTCCCTGCTCAGCAGGAGGCCTGCTGCTTGTGTTCCCTCTCTGGCTGTATTTCTCTCTGTCAAATAAATACAATCTTTAAAAAAAAAAAAAAAAAAAAAAAAGTTCTTCATTTAAAACCCTCACTCTGTTGGGGATGCATTAAGCCAATGGGAAGAGCATTGAATAAAGACATGAGAAACTTAATTTCCCTTTTCTTTTTAAGATTTTATTTATTAGAGCACACACGCTCTAGGGTGAGAGAGAGCAGAAAGAGGAGGAAAGGGAGAAGCAGGTTTCGCAGGGAACAGGGAGCCTGACCTGGGGCTTAATCCCAGGACCCCAGGATCATGACCTGATCCAAAGGCTTAGCCAACTGAGCCACCCAGGTGCCCCAGAAACTTGGTTTCTTGTCTCAAATCCACAGTAAGCCACTTTAAGAGACATCTATTATGGCCCTTATTGTGTTCATGCCTTAATATATCCACTTGGAAAATTAGTATAAGTTAATTTTACATATCTGTTAAAAAGATAAAAACAATTGAGAGAACAGGTTTCCTATAAAAGTTTAAGAAATGTGTATCATTATTTTTAGACAGTATTCCAAATTGTGTTAAGTTATTCTTTCATTAAATTTTGAAAAACAGTAGAAACAGCATTTTTTTATTTACAGTGCAGATGGAGGGTGGTGGTGTTAGGGAATATAGTCAGCACATCTGTTAATCCATCACTCAAGCAGTAGATTTCAGACTCACACCAAATCCACACAGACTTCCCACACACGTTGGCTTATTTATGCCTTGACTCTCACAGCACCCAGATGCATGGTGTTTGGGCTTCAGACCACCCCAGGGACTGTCAAAGGACTTAACCTCCAACTGTTGCCTTCAAAATTAATGATAACTCAGCAGTTAAAACTCATACCTATAATCCCAAATATGAAATTAAATTCCTAAATCCATGCATCATGTTTCTATCCATGTTTTATCTCTCAAAGCTTCTTTAAAAATTCACATGCCATTTCCAGAGGGAATTCTGTCAGCCATTTTTACATACAGAAGCAATGCCTGGCATATAGAAGAGTGAGCCCTCATTGTCATGCTTACCAAAAGACCCCTGTTGTGCAAATACACAGGTCACTGGTGTTTGCAGGGGGAGAGAACAAGCATATACTTCCTCATCCCACTCTATTTATACTTTCCTTAAATTCTTTCACTAGAGAAGTAAAGAAGCTTCATAGTAAATTTCATCTCAGGGCCATGAACAAACGTTCTCCAAAATCTAATGTTTCTGGTTGTTCAAATAATTTGGGGCATGTATCTGATGAAGGCACTTGGAATTGTATTCCAAATATTTCTGCCAATCCCTTTATAAAACGAGGTAATAAAAGGAAAAGGCAAGCTTTTTTTAAGTTTAAATGATAAAATATGTTTTTTCAGACACTCTAGTGTCTCTCCCCCTCTTTTTTTTGATTAGCAGTTAGACTTCATAATCTTTTCAGACTAATCTCTTTGTTTTACCTTTTCCTAGTTTCCAGGAGCATTCGGTGTTAAACTTGTGAGCTGGCTCAAAAGGCCAAGGATAAGAGAGTGCTCTTCCCTTGTTTTCTAGGCAGTGTCATTTCCTGTGTTTATTCCTTAATTTCGCTTGCTTTTTCTTTTTTCTTTTTTTTTCCTGTCTTAATAGCTAACTTTCCTCCATAAATTTTAACATCTCTTCTATCTCAGTCTTTTTCTTTTGGGTGTTTTTTTAAAATTTTTCTTCTCTCTCTCTTTTTTTTTTTTGGCATTTTCTTATTTTGTTTTGTTTTTTAGGCTATAATTGTACATTTTAACAATCTATCTCTGGACAGTCCTTTAGATCTGTAGTGCCTTCTCTAAAAATGTCTCTATTCCTAATCCTCTACTTACTGTTCTGAAAAGAACATCCCTGTATGCACAGTAGTCTCCTATTTTTAAGCCTATATTTGGGGAAATGTTAGAGAACCTTTGAGGCACTTAAATTATTATCTAGGAAATAGATCGAGAGACATTGCTCCGTTGCTTACATGCAAATATCAGAACATGATTTATCAAGTTAGGCTAAATTTATGCAGTTTACAAAATCTCTTGTGGGGTCTGGAATTTAGCCTTGGACACTGTGCCGCCAGAAACAACACTGAAACTGTCCCACCATACTACTCTCAGACCAGATCCAAACGTCTCTGGCACTAAAGCCTTTATGAAGGACACCGTCAGTCTTACAAAAGCATGAGAGGGACTCCAGAGCCCTGACTAGGTGGAGAGAAAGGCAGGAGACAAAATTCAAGAGAAGCCTGGGTCAGACCACAAAGACTTGGTAGTTGTCTGAGCTTTTAAATTTTATCCTGAAAATTTTTAGGGCTTGGTGACATTTTTAAGCAAGAAAATCACATGATCCCATCTGTGTTTTATGAAGATAGCCATTCTAGTAATTTGGAAAACAGTATTACTGTGGTCACTGGGGACCACAAATTTGTTTGCACTCCCACAAGTAATAGATAAACAAAATGCCTTGTTTGCAGTATGATTATGAAAGGAATTTCATTGCACGTACAGATCAGTTTGGGAAAAATGGAAATCTTCATGATCTTGATTCTCCCAATCCATAAATATGGTATATCTCTTTCATTTCTTCAGTACTGTCTATGGCCCTTCAGTGATGTCTTATAATTTTCTACATAGAAGTTTTCATAAATTTCATTAGGTTTATTGAACCTAAATATTGATAGTGCTTTATGCTCTTAAGAATAGAACCTTTGAAATCATATTTTATGATAAAGTGTTACTCATGTATGTCATTGATTATTATGAACTATAGAGATATTACATACTGATCTTAAGTCTGGAAATTATATTAATCTGTTTTATTTTGATACTACATATCCCTATAGATAATCATGCCATTTGCTCTTTTCTCTCATTATTTAAAACACTTATTTCTTTTATTTATTTTTCTGTTGTTATTGTATTGCTTAGGGCTTCCATTACAATAACACATGAATGTTTGTGATCACTGGCATCCTTGTATTAATTCTGAAGCTAAAACAAATACTTCTAATATTGCAACTATTTGGTAAACAGTGCCCTGGTAAACTATTTGGTAAAATGTTTTGGGAAGATTCTCTTAATTGATTTTTAAAGATTCCCTGCTATTTCTAGTTTGCTAAGAGAGTGTGCTTTAAATACGCTTGAATGTTTTCAAAATCTTTTTCAGAATCTGTTGCAAAATTCTCCTTCTTTTTCCTGTGTATGTGGTGAATTTTATTAATCTTCTAATTTTTTAAATCACCCTCTAGGTAAAAATTCTTTCCTGGTATAAATCTTTTTTGTCCTGGTATGTATAATTTATTACATATTATAGGATTCTGCTTAGCAATCATTTATTCATGATTTTTACATTGTGCTTATAAGAGAAATTGGCTTATGATTAAATTACCTTTTCTTTTACTGCCTGCCTTTGTCTGGAGTTTATACTAACCTCATAAAGTGAACTAAGTAGTTATTTTCTTTGTTTTCCTATTTTCTGAAAGGGTTTGACAAAAATAGGAATGATCTGTTTTCAAGAATATCTCGAAGTTGACTGCAATACTCACTTGGCCTGGTATTTTTCAATTTGTGTGCATTTGGGGTAGATTTTAAACTATTGATGCAATAGTCAAATGATTGCAGGTTTAGTAACATTTTCTATTTTTTCTTAAGTATTTCTAAGCTATGAGAGAAACTGCCCAGTTTCATGTAAATTTTTTTAATTGCTCTCATTATTCATAGGTTACATTTCTTAATCTTTGCTATTCTTTGCTCATGTTTCGTTTACATTTCTAGACCTGTGGATTTGTATCTTCTCCCTCCCACCCCCAGCAGCATTGCCAGAGGTGTTCTCAGTCTTGCTAGCCCTTCCAAGGAAATAGCCTTCAACATTGTTCATCCTCCCCAGTGTTTATTTGTTTTTTCCTTTGTCCTATGTATTTATTTCTATCTTTTTAAAAATTTTATTTAAATTGCAATTAACATACAGCACAAATTTCCCTACTTCTATGTTCATTGTTTCTTGTTACCTCATTAATTTTCTCATTCCACTTCTATCATGCAAACATATATCTCCCTATAATAGTCCCTCAAAATACCATTTGAGCTCCAGCCAACAATTTTACGAATGTAGCATTTTTCATTTTCATTCTGTTCTACATTCTTAATTTCCATTATTATTTCTTTGAAATATGTGTTTTAGGTTTCTACAAAATGTGGTACTTTAACTTTTTGATATTGATATATAAATATCTAAGTTGATTTTGTTCAAACAGGATGATTCATATAATGGTGAGTCTCTGAAATTTATTTTAGAGTCTACACATTATCAATTTTTGTAAATATGCAGTGTATATTTTAAAAAATAATTTTTTTCTATTGTTTAATAAAGATGTCAGTATATATCACTTAATCAAACTTGATTTTATTGCTCAAATCCTCTTTATCTTTAGTAATTGTCTTGTCTGCATGATAAAAATAAATTTTGCCTTGTATTTATCTCCATTTTGCCTTATAAAGGTTGAGACTACTAGATACACATAAGTTTAGAATTATTATATTTTACTAATGATATCTACTCTTATTCACTTCATAGCAATCCTCTGTATCTAGCAAAGTCTTTCATCTTAATATCTATTTTGTATGACACACGCACACACACACACACACAGTAGTAGCTGAAGTTATGTTGTGGACACAAATATACTCGAAGTTTTAGTGACTTAACACAATAAAATGTATCTCTTACACAAGGTCTGATGTGGGTAATATGGATGTCCTAGGGGCCTGATCTCCAAGTATAATCCAGACTGTTCCTTCTTGAGGGTCTACTACATCAGAATCTCTGTTGGGCCTGTCTCCTGAAAAGTAATCCAAGAATCTTCCCAGGGATTTCAAAGGTCAGCCCTGAGTTGGGATATGTCCCAACCAAGTACTATGTCCTAATCCATGGTTGCATGCCCATTAAAAAAGAAATGAATTTGCTAGCCAGGCTCTGCCACAGTTCATCATTCTTTAAACTTATTTATATAACATATATATGTTATATAAAGGTATATTATGTATTTATATAATACATGATATATACTTTACATATTATAAATATGTGATGTATAGTTACATAAACTTTTATACTACATATATAATTTACATTATCTAAATATATGATTAGGTATAATTTAACAATAATATAATTTTATATTATATATAAATATTTTATATCTATAAATACTTCCTTTCTGGATGGGAAAAATTAAAGGCATGGTAGTCACGGGTTCCTGGGTGGCTCAGTCAGTTAAGTGTTGGTCTTTGGCTTAGGACATGATCCCGGGGTCCTAGGATCGAGTCCCACATTGGGCTCCTTGCTCAGCTGGGAGTCTACTTCTCCTTCTGCCCCCCCCCCACTGTGTTTCTCTCTCTCACACACAAAAACAAACAAATAAATAAATAAAACAGAGACATGACAGTCACACTTCCAAAGTAAATATGAGGACTCATGGGAATAGCTTGTGTGTACTTCTTCCTTGAACATGTGGAAGATTGAGGCTACAATTCTGCTTTTTAGAACTTATGATACACTGCTCTCTATAGTCCTTGATTCCACCCTCTAGGAAGCATCACCTTGTTCACTGTTCTCTTTTGCCATATCAGAAGTAGACCCTCCTTCAAGAATAGGCTCCTACACAAGGATATTTAGAAATCTAGGGTATTATCACTGCTTTCTTTTGTTTGGTTTGGTTGTTTAATTCTAAACATTCAAAAGCTTTTAGGAATAGACTTGTGATTTTTTTGGTCTGTATTTCTTACAGAATTTAGGAAGTCATTTATTAATGTAATCTTGGGGTGCCTGGATGGCTCAGTCATTAAACATCTGCCTTCGGCTCAGGTCATGATCCTGGAGACCCGGGATCGAGCCCCACATTGGGCTCCCTGATCTTTAGGAAGCCTGCTTCTCCCTCTCTCACTCCCCTGCTTGTGTTCCCTCTCTGGTTGTGTTTCTCTCTTTCAAATAAATAAATAAAATATTTTTTAAAAAATCTTAAAAGAAAAATAAAGTGATCTTACCTGACCTGACTACTTGCAGTCAATTTTATGTTAGTGAACACATCTAAACTTCTTTGAAGACATAACTCTCCAAAAGGCTTTAATGCCTTGCTTCTCTGCCTCCATTTCTGTATTTTTAGAGTCAGTGACACACACGTAGAGGCTCTTGGTGATAAGAATTATGAAAGCACAGCCTAATGTGACCCTTTTCTTGAATTACATTATTCACCGGAGAAATTGCAGTAGGCATATTTTGCTCAAAGCTTTTTTCTTATTAATTCTGAGTGTTGGGGTCTACAAAGAGATTTTCAACAGTAACAGGATAGTAGGGATCGAATTTCTAGGTTTTCTCTACTGTCTTTCATTTTTTATTTCCAACTGTACAGCTCTTTCTCAAATCTCATCTCTTTCTTGCATCACATTAATGTTCTGATTGTTGTAATGTCATCATATGTATGTGAGTGTTCTGATTATAAGTGTCTCTCCTAGAGCTACAGGTAATTGGATTCCCAATTATGACAGATGGCATTTATGCCAATTTTTTCCTGTAAGATATTAATAGCCATCATTCCAGCTCCTGATGATTTTTTCATCCCTTTCTACTTCTTGGCTCCTAAGCCCATGCCACATGTTTGTGGAATTTTAAGATATACCACTTTCTGTATTAGGGAGGATAAGGCATGTTATACTGTGATGTCACACATCCTCACAAAATATCACTAATTAAAAATAAAAGGGTTTTCTTACTTTTTAATTTATTTCTAATTTATTTATTAGAGAGAGTGTGCATGTTGGGGGGGGAGGGGCAGAGGGAGAGAGAGAATCCTCAAGCACACTTCCTCCTTAGGTCACAGTCCAACACTGGGCTCAGTCCCAGGACCCTGAGTTCATGATCTGAACCTAAATCAAGAGTTGGCTGCTTAACCAACTGAGCCACAGCAGGCACTCCAAAAATAAAAGAATTTTCTTGTTCATGGAAAGTCTGAAGAAGGGCAGATGAATTTTGGCGACAGCTCTTTTCCAGGAAGTAACCCAGAGCCTCAAATTCTTTCATCCTGTAGTTCTGCCATCACAGAACCCTTGCTTCATAGTGACACAAAATGGAAATGAGGAAAGTGAACCAAAAACATTTTGGGAGATTTCAGGGACCGGGTTCCATGGTGGTTTCTGTTATTTTTATCCATACATCACCAACTAGGAAAGACCTGGCCCCATTGTAACTTCAAGGCAGTCATCCTTTATGCTTAGGAAGGGAGAATAGAATTCATAAGCATTTAATCAGTCACCACAAGACAGAGCTCTCATTGCTGTCTATTTGTCAATATATTTTTTCACATTCTTTCACTCTTATTCTTTGAGTGCTTATATTTTAGGTATTCTTCTTGTAAATATGACATAATTTAATTTTAAAAATCTGATCTGACAGTCTCTGTCATTAAAATAGAAGGTTTAGTCTATTTACATTTAACATAATGATTTCCAAAATTTTGTTGTTTTCCGGAGGTTCCCCCTATTCCTTGTTTCAGTTTTATTGTCTTAAGATGAAGTTTCCTTTATTTTTTTTCTATTGCTCTACTGATTTAGAAACCATATATCCTTTTTCTATTTTTAGTAATATCCCTGTGCTCTGACATGATTTCTTAAAATATTCTAATCAAAAATATCTATCAAATTTTATAATAAGTGATTTAATTGTCCCTTATTTAAAAACTCACAAATTAGTAATTATTATCTCTATTTTACCATAAAATCAATACTTGGTTAGACCTATTTGTCTAAATTAAATAGATACTTAGAAATTTTCTTTCTTTTTTCCTTTTTTTTTTTTTTTTGGCTCAGAATTTTTTTTTGGATCTTATTCTTTACTTATTTTCAAGTTTTTTCCTGAAATATATTTTTTAGAGGTTCTTTCTATATTGGCCTCTTAATTCTGTAGTTTAAGTTTTTGTTTGTCTCAATATGCAATCTGTTTCACTCTTTTTATTGAATGGTAGTTTATATGTAAATGGTGTCAATAATGACTAAAATATATAAAAGATAAATGGACAAAGTAACAGTGAATACAGAAAAGTCCAGGTAAGTTTTGAAGTGTTACTTTCCTTAAATATTTTAAAATACAAATTATTTTAGAGTTTATATAACTAAAATAGTAGAATTACTGTCGAGTTTTCCTTTGATAAAACTCTTTCCTTTGGTCAAACTTGTGGTATCAAGAGTTAGAATCAAATACATGCTTTTTTTTCTTTCTTAAGGTATTTGAAAAAAATTGCCAGAATATAAATGAACTTCAACCGTAATTAGTATTTCTTATCCTGCCATCAAATTCCTAGCAAAGATATTCTATTAATTCTCTCTTCATATGTCCTTCAGGCATGGAATTGTCATGCAACACAAAAAATAAATGGCATCATATATTAGGATAACCTCAGACTTTCAAGAATGTGGTTTAGGGGGTGCCTGGGTGGCTCAGTTGGTTAAGCGACTGCCTTTGGATCAGGTCATGATCCTGGAGACCCAGGATCGAGTCCCACATCGGGCTCCCTGCTCGGCGGGAGGCCTGCTTCTCCTCTCTCTCTCCCCCTGCTTGTGTTCCCTCTCTGGCTGTGTTTCTCTCTGTCAAATAAATAAAAAATCTTAAAAAAAAAAAAAAAGAATGTGGTTTAGAATTAAGGGCTCAAAGGTTCTTCTAGACTATAGTTCTGAAGTATTAGTCATTAAAAATACTTTGTTATCTTACACCTGTTAGTTTTTCAAGGTCTTTATACATTGTAATAGAATCTGTTATTTTTTTCTGACCCCCAAAACTGTATTTTCCTTATTTATAGACCTTTCTTATTTGAAGCTCAAGGAATGGTCTAGCAGGCAAGAAAACTGACAAAACAAATTGTCAAAGTCTGAAGAATTATCCCTCTCAAAGATGATCCAAGATGTCTAGCCTTGGGGAAAAAAAACAAACAACAACCTTGAGTCAAAATTATGCTAAGCTGAAACAAGCTAAATTTCATATCAAATTGTTTTTCCTCAATTCAGAAACATTTGTTATGAGACCATCCATCTTAGAGACAAATGCTAAGTCAAGATGATGTATTATTTCATTGCCAATTTAAGTATTGAAAAATATAAATTGATTTTGAGCAGACCAACAATGTAGTAAATTCAGAGAGGATCTCCAACTTAACCTCTAAGTATGTAAAAAATGTATAGGTTAAGAAAATTAGGGAAATGTAAGGCCAAAGAGAATGTTAATGGTTTTACCTAGATGCTTTGTGTGTGTGTGTGTGTGTGTGTGTGTGTGTGTGTGTGGCTTATTAGCCATTTCTGAAGGAAACTGTATGTAATCTTAATTCACAACCTAGCTTACATAAATACATATTTAATGTGACCTATATATCCCAATATATGCTGAGAGAATCAGTGTCTTGATAATCATAAATATGACTCAGAAGAATATTAATTGCTATTGAACCCTCTCTGTTTAGGAAGGATGAAATACGTGAAACATATTTTGTTGGTATTGAAAAACTGCCATAAATTCATGAAATGTGTCACCAGTTTTTAAGAGTTAAACTGAAGTTTTCTGAAAATTAACTTATGTGGAATTCCTCTCCCTTGATGTCCCATAACTGAGGCATTAATCTATAAGCTTTTTGTTTCTTATTTTTTTCAGCCAATGAATATATTTTAAAGCTAGATTTTTCTACTTCCATAATAATTTTATAGTCATAAGGAAAAAAATAAGTAAAACCCTGAAGGTCAAATCAGACACAGGAAAAATACAACTACCCTATGCTGTTACATTTGGGATACCAGTTTCCCTTGGGAAGGAAGAGGGCAAGGGTTATAGAAGGGAACAGGAGGTATGCTGGTAATGTTCTGTTTCTTATTGAGCTATATATTTCTATGTGTACTTTTCTGTATGTATATTTTGTTTCGATAAAAAAATATTTTAAAAACCTGAAAGTCAATATTAGAGACATCTAATAGTCAGCTGGTGTGTAGATACATAAAGGAGTATGATGCTATTCTGTCCTCCAAGCTGTCTGAAATAGGAGTCCCAAGAGAGATTTTGTGAAAGCCAAGGGATATCTATAAAATGCCTTTTAATATTGACTTTGTTGAATTAATACAGCAACATTAAATATTATTTTTATCAGTCATGGAAGGCACAAATAGAAATAAAATGTCATTAAATCTCAATGCAAGTGAGCTGGAAAAAAATGGCTTTGTTCAGAATTCTGCTATTTGAGTTAGAAACAATGTTCTTTCTCTGTAGTTATAAAAGAGCATTTGAATGAATCATCACCGAAGCTGAGCAAGATCATGTGCAAAGAAAAAAAAATTAATGGCGGGATTCTAGGTCCAGCTAGATCCTAGAATCCTTTCCTCATTCATTTTCCTAATCTGTTGGGTTTCTAGGCAGAAACAGCAGATTTTTAGGGGCCATTATTTTGTGTTTCATCCTCTGCCCCACATGGCCCATCAGTAAGAGAAGCCTTGTCACTGTGTCTCCTAACAGAGAGAAAAGAAGACCATTGCCGCTCAGCGAATGAGGCGATCCGGGGCAGAGGGCATTGCTGCTGTGGACCATCCCCCACCGTCCTTGTCGTCAGTGCTGAAGAATAACCCACTCTATGGTGACCTAAGTTTGGAGGAAGCTATGGAAGAAAGAAAAAAGCATCCCTCGTGGACCGTTGAGGAATATGACAGGCATTCCCTGCACACAAACCTTTCTGGACATCTGAAGGTACTCAAAGCAAAGAATCATCTCTTTCAATTAAAGAGGGTCAAATAGTCCTTAAAAAAAAAATGGGTATTATGAAGAAGACAAGCACTCTTCACTAGACCCAGATCTCTAGATTTCAGGTCATGTTGGCTCCTGGAATCCCTTGTGTCTCCTAGTTGGTATGTATTTATGGATTTGTTCTGAGTTTTACTATGTCAGTGATTACTGGCATCTGTCTGGGTGTAGAGAGAAAGAAATGATGTGACACAGAAAGATTTACCTAGAAAGTAAAAGGGTTTTGAAAAATAATTTTGCCAGATTACGTATGTTTTCCCCTAGTTTTGTGACCATTTATTTCATGAAGACTCATCTACATTGATTCAAAACTCTTTATTCAATGCTCCGTCTTAGACACAGAGCAAAGCAATTCTCATCAAGGGTCATCTTATTCCAAGCCCACTCAGTGATTTAAGATTGCAGATTTACATTTTGGACATTTTCCTGTGTCTCAGTAACAAAACAAAACAAAAACATTTCAACACAGGAAAAGTATGCAATGAACTCATTCACCCAGCTTAAACCCAACTTCAGTTTTTCTTTGTTTTCTTTTTTTCCCTCTGGTGTCATCTATCACATAGAAGATCTAGAACTACCTGCAAAGCAGGGAAACTGGTCCTCTGTTTTCTGAGCGGACTGGATTCCTCCCCAGCTTTGGCTTGCCTCTGCCTGCCCTGAGGTTAGGGAGGCCTGACTTTTCACATACACTTCATTTAAGAAGGTATATCTGCTCTGAGCCCCATACCTTAAGCACCTGAAGATTTTTTTCTGTTGCAAAGAGGACAATATTGTGTCCTCTCAAAATCTTACACTTAAAAATCTCAAACGTGCACTCTTGAAATATCTTGTTGTCCAGAGTCTTTGAGGTTTTTTAAATCTCCTAATAGATTTAATGTATCTTCTCCTTAATGTAGCTTCTCTCCCAAAGTTTCCATAATAGATACTTCCCCATAGCAACAGAATCTTGTGATTTGTTTTTTGTTTGTTTGTTTGTTTTTGGTTTTGTTTTTTAATCAGGAAGCTGATGATCAGGTCCTCTAAGATGTTACTTTCTTTTTTTTTTTAATTTTTTTACAGTTTTTATTTTAATACCACTGTAGTTAAAATATAGTGTTGTATTAGTTTCAGGTGCACCATATAGTGATTCAACAATTTACCCAGGGCTCATCATAAAAAGTGCACTCCTTAACCACCTTCCTCTGGTAAATATCTGTTCTCTATAGTTAAGAGTCTGATTCTTGGCTTCTCTCTTTCTCTTTCTCTCCCTCTTTCATTCGCTCATTTCCATGAGAGTGGAATCATATGGTATTTGCCTTTCTCTGACTTATTTTGCTTACCATTATACTGCCTAGCTCCATCTATTTTGCTGCAAATGGCAAGATTTCATTTCTTTTTATGGCTGAATAATATCTCATTATCCATCACATCTTTTCCATTCATCTTTTGAAGGACACTTGGGCTGCTTAAAAAGTGACTTTCTACAACTAGGAAAGTATGTATTGTTTTATTTCACAAATATTTTTTGCCCGTGGGCCAGAGGCTCGTCGGTGTTCTTTATTGTTTACTCGAATGTTGAAAGGACTATGAAAATGACTATTACTGTCCCTGCTTCAAGAAGTTCATCTAACTGATCAGAGTAACAAAACCATAATTACAGAACAAAATAAAAGAAGAGGATAATGTTGTGATAGTAGTTGAAAGCGCTCTGCAGATTCAAAAGGAGGACAAAATCATACTGGATTATAAAAAGGCATTATGAAAAAGTTAATTTATGCTAGGCTTGAAGAATGCATAGAATTCAAAAGGTATGGATGGTTTGCATGAGTGGGGAGGCTCTCCCATCTGGAGTAGCAAGAAAAAAGGCACAAATACCAGAAAGGGAGAGAGATTGTCAGAATAGTAGGTAGTGCAGTGTCTTTGACACTACAATTTAAGTAATAGAGCAATGGGAAAATGAGGCTCAAAAACACTTAAAAAGCGTTTGACTGTAAGGCTAAGGAGATTGAATGTCATTGACAATGTGTAATATTCCTGTTGGCAAATTCCATGAGCTCTGTTTAGGAAGAGCAAATATAAATATGACAGGAACATCGCTTCACTGAAACTGGGGTCTGTCCCCTCCCTACCCATCCACCACGTATACAGTTCGCCTCAAAACATTTACAGACCTCATGATGCTGTACTTCAGCACTCTTCTGAGGGATGCTTCTGAAAGTTATAGCTTTGGTTTTCATTAGAATTTCTTGCTATACTTCAGTAATTCAACATCTTTCCTCGCCTTTCCTGTGCATCTTCTAACTAGCAGAGAGAGCCCCTAACTTATTTTCTGAAAATGTTCATCTCTTATGGGCTATAAAAACTCCAAGTGCCTTTGGCCAATACCATTTTTCTAAATTATAAATAAGAAAGGACAAAAGAAGCCCCACATTTAGTTACCCGGGCTAACTAGGAGCAGAATGTAAGAGGACTCTGGAATTATGGAAGTTCTTCCTGAGGATTGTGGGCATTAGACTTAACTTTGATGAGGACACAAACTACATGAAGGTTATAAGGCAGGCAGACAAGGATTGCAAGATAATCTATTCTCCTGCATAGCTCATCCAAATTTTTTATTTTACTTGCTTTTCTAAGACCAGGAAGTTGAAATGGTGGCAACATGGTGGAGGAATTTTTTCGCCATCACCAGCGTCTGTCCAGCTCCCTACGTGTGCACCCGCTCCACTCCTAGCAGGGCACTAAGGAGTCCCAAGCTAATCCACTGACCCCCAAAGCTGGCTTAAAGTCCACTGAGACTAGAGAGGCACAGACAGGACCGGCAGCTCAGCCGCAAAACATTGCTGATGAGAAGTAATGATGCTCCTCAAAGTCTAGCCTCTCTTGTTTGCACTGTGACACTTAAGCCTCACCAGGGACAGTGAGAATATCAACCTTCAGTGTGTCCCACGCTATCTTGTTCTGCAGCGTCAGTAAGTCTGCGACACTGGTTCCTGATGGATCCTCTTCTCCTACGTAATTTTTGTTTTCTTTTTAGGAAAATCCTAATGACCTACAGTTTTGGTTGGGAGACATGTACACGCCTGGTTTTGATACCTTATTGAAAAAGGAAGAGGAACAAGAAAAGCACTCCAAATACTGTCGTCTAGGTCTGATTTTGCTCCTTGTTGCCTGCCTCTTGGTTTTCATAGTGACCATTAGCACATTTTTCACCTAAAGAAACTGCCACGGATATGGCCACTTGAAGTTTCTTAAAAGTCTTTCTAAATAAACACTTGCAGAAAAACATGCTCACGTGGTATGAGTGCAGTGTGGAACGTTCAGATATGTGTCATCGTCTTGTAGAATGCAGACGTTGCCTGACAGATGTTGGCTTTCTCTGCTTTGTTCTGGAAGCCTCGGCAGGAATTCTGGAGTGACCTTTGTCCTTTGGGAAGCAGGAATTCCAGGGCTGAAAACCACAGAAAAAAACCACAATACACAACCAAAAGTGAATACTTAGGATAGAGAACAAAACAGCATCAATAACTGTCGGCACCTCTGCCTTACCTCCGTGCCACCACTCCCTCCTGTCGTCCCTACGAAAGTTGAGCAAAGCTCTTTTGGCTGCTTCAGGGGTGCAAGATGAAAACTGGTTGTGCTGATGACTGGGTTGAATTCATGTTGTTTTAGCTGCTTTTATTCCTGTTTAAGCCGGGAGGTGAGGGCTTTATTCAGACCTATTGTCACTTTCCCAGGATTGCTTTATAAATGCCTCATTTTGATGTAGCAAATTTCAGTAGAACTAAACTGGAACAGGCCCTGGTCCTGCAATTAATTACATTTAGACCCAGTTGGGCTTACTGACTGATCCACTCCGGCTAGTGTGAGCCCTGGTGGCTCTCAGGAAGTAAGTATCACCAGCCAAGGGCCTAGAAAAGCACAGGAAAAACACTTAAGGAAGTAGCATCTGAGTCCTAGCTGTGTCTTTTGCTACCTGTTGGACCTTGAGCAAGTTATTGAATCAGCTCCCTGGGAGGGCTCCTCTAAGAGCTAAATAAGAAACAGGTAAGAACAACACCAGGGGCTCCTACTAAGTAGTTGCCTGGTTGAGGACCGTTCTTGCTACAGGTATGTGCTAAGCTTATTGGCACCCCGAGGCCACCTGCCATTGCCTGCCAGTAGCTGGGGACGTGATGCTGGTCACAGATGGAAAATCAAGTCACCTGCCTTCTGTTTGTTCTAGAACACTGGACCCTGAGTCCCTCATCTCTGCTCCTTTTTTGTCTTTCAGGACTCCTCTCCCTCCCTGCTGCCATCCCCTAGAAGTTCAGTACATAAAGCAGAAAAGGGACTTTCTCCTCTTCCCATTCATCAGCCTTTGGGATTAACACACCATTCTACCTCTCTTAAAGATACTTGAAATAAAGAACATTCAAGTGCTGCTTTACCGTACAATAAATTCATCATGCACAATTGTCTTAGCTATATTTGTAGTGCTAAACTTCTTCATCCTCCTCTCCTCTATAATACGTTTTGCCCAATTTAGAACTGAAGTAGGGAGAGACCAAGGTCTTGGGGACTCCTGTGGGCAGGCCCGCTCACTGTGGATACCTGGCAGACAGCCGCTTGGTATAAACTCTGTTTTCCAAGCTTGACTGCCCAGCCTTTGCCTCTAAGGGAATCAAACTATGCTCAGGTCTCCGCCACACACGGAAAGCATTTGTGTGCACCAGGTTACAACTGGCTGTCCCGGGCCACGTACAGGTAAGGCTCTGCAAGGGTGCTCCACGGAGATCTCCACAAGAAAGTTTGCCAAGCTGCCCCCCCCCAACTTCTGGCACCCTGCCCCCCATTGGGTTATCTTTCTCTTGTGGCCAGTCAAGCACCTGATACCACCCTGTTCTCTCCGGCCCTCCTCTGCTCTCTTCCATGACACTAACACTCATTTATGTTTCAACATGAATGTGTTCATTACTTTGCTATTGCTCCCAAACCAATCTTCACTTTCCACCTTTAGTGTAACTGTAGAATTGGATTAATGTTATACGTCTACATGAAAGGGAAAGTCATAAGTTGAGTGAATGCATCCCTGTGTGCACTCAGAATCCTACTGTGGAAGCTGTCCCAACCTTTCCTTCAGTGTGGGTTTTGAAAATGGCTCTAGCAGAAAAAGCACAATAAGGTCATGGAAAATACAGAGGTGATGGCCCTAAGCAGGCTTAAGTTCAAATCTGGGCTTTTGAAAAAAATCTCTGATCCAGATTCAGTGAATCAGTGTTTTTAAAGCATTTAAATACAATCCTTGGCACATAATAGGTAGTCAATAAATAAAAACTATTATTATCTTCAAAAAAACCCAGCTCTTTTACTCACTTATTTTTTTTTTCTAAATTGGGGTAGGAAAGTCTTAGCTCCACCAATTCTTCAATAATAATGGCTTCAAAGGGTATTCTTTCCCAGGCTCTTCCAGAAGTGCTGCCCCCCAAAAGTTTCATTCTGTTGTTTTGTTGGGCTTTCTTTTGTTTTTGGGTATAAGGTAAGTGTGTGGGAGGCATAAAAGCAAATAGTCTGGTAAGTTTCTAGAGAAAAACATTCCAAAGGATGCTTTTTTAAAGTGCTGCTCGCAGATGTAAGAGAATTGAGATTGTTTTTTGCATAACCCATTAATGGCTATTCCAATTATATTCGTATTGCTGCCACCTAGTGGAGAATTCGGTGAGTGGAAAATAAAGAAAAAGTGCCCGGGGCAGTTCCCTTTATTATAGAGTGCGCTCCTGCCATCTGGTGGTGGAATTTACCTCCTGCCCTTAGCCCCTGAAGGTGCATTCTACCGGATAGTTTTCAGCTGAGGGTCTGTCAGCTGCTGTGATGGGAGTGAGTGTGGTCACGTGGTCAGGAGCTCCTGCCTCCCCCCTCTTCTAACCACTAATTTTGATTCCTGCTCACTTGCAAGAAAAGAGATATGACTGCCCTACAATCATTCTCCTGAAGGCAGAGCTGGGACCCTGAGCATAAACTCCTGACGACTACACAAAATAAGCTGAAGCCAAAAGTAGTGGTATTCTTAGAGACATTCCCAATTCCAACCGGTTAAAAATTTTGAAATATTCAATTGTCTACTGCAGTGTCACTGTGGTACGGTCTGAATCTCCACCCTTTTAGCTTCCTGTACCTTTAATATTTTTTTGAGTCCCCTTTTTTCCTATACCTATTGTTTATTAGCAGTTTTTAAATTCTCCACTCATGTAGCTGAAGAAGTGGTTTTATCAGCTATGAAAAGGAATTTCAGAACCGTAATTAGAGAGGACTATTAAATCTCAAGCTCTCTGGATTTGTACTTACACATTCACAGAGTCTCATAGACTAGAGGAAAGATAACTTTTCTGGTTCCTTCCAAAAAATCACTTAGTCCAGGCTCTTGCCCAAATAGAGGTGAGAATATTCAACCAAAGTGAGCAATTTCAGAAACTGAACACAGCTTTCTGCCAGGGTGGCTGTTCTGCTCTCATTTTATGAACACCATGAGTCATGGACCTGATCAAATTTCCTTCTTTGTGCGGCCTGCTGGAAAAATTCAGGAGCAAACTGGGCCCTCTCTCTTAGGAAGTGGGCAGGGCTTCGCTGTGTGCTATCTTGATTCTTGATTCGTGCCTCTACCTCAGAATCTCTCCTTTGCCTCATCCTCCTCTCAGCCTCAACTTTGTGGTATCTCTCGGCACTCTAATTTTTTCTCAATGCCTGACACCTACTGGAAAGATACAGAGTAGGTAGAGAGTTCTCTGAGTGTTTATTATGTGTACATAAAAACTAAAGATGAAAGGCTCTCTTTCAAAAGAAAAATGTGAAATTAAGAATACATTTTCAAAAAGGAAATTAGTGGTTTTGGTACAAAATGTTCCCTGGTGAGGTGTCTTTGGCCAGAAGAAATGGGATTCAAGACTCCCAGTTTTACTTACACTATATTTACTGTTTTCAAGTTTCTGACAAAGAAAGAAGGCATTCTTCTGCTGCTAATTAAACTTGTAATTTCTTTCCGATTATGAAAATAGTGCTAAAATCCCCAGTGTTGGAATTCGCATCCAGGTTGGTGAAACACTGTTTAGATTATTGACTGAATAATAAAACAATGGCCAGGCTAGATTCAAAACTTGATCTGTATAAATGAAAGGGCAATTAACAAAACTAAAAACATAAGTTTTTTTAAAGGTTAAAACATTTACAATCAACACTTAATAGTTGAAAGAAAAATGTCACTGTACTTCCTGCCATTGTTTCATGTTTTAATATCATAATCCCAAGACTTTTTCATGAATTCTAAACTTAGTCCTTAAAGTTTTCTTTTTATTTTTTTCTCAAGTTTTCATTTAAATTCCAGTCAATTAACATACAATCTAGTATTAGTTCCAGGTGAGGAATCCAATGATTCATCCCTTCCATGCAAAACACCCGGTGCTCATCACAAGGGCCCTCCTATTACCCATGGCCCTTTGAACCCATGCCCCACCCACCTCTACTCGTCTCCTCTGGTAACCATCAGTTCTCTGGAGGTGAGTCGGCTTTATGGTTTGCGTCTCTCTCTCTCTCTCTCTCTCTCTCTCTCTCTCTCTCTCACTCTCACTCTCACTCTCACTTACTGTCATAAACCACCTAAATACACAACTGTAGAGCCCTTTTTTTGAGTTATTCAGAAAGATTCCCAGTGGCCCAGATTTCCCGTGGACAGCAAGACTCCCCCTCAACCCATACCTGCCCGGTACACACACCTGACCTGTCCATCTGGCCCTCTTTTGAGCAGTCTCGGGCCAACAGGATCACAACGGACATCATCACACTTTCTACGTTTCATAATTTCGAAGCCCTTCCACTTCTACAACCTCATTCCATCTCAGCTACAGTCTTGGGAAAGTGATGTAAAACCTGAGTTGTGTAGGAGAAGAAAGGGCACAGAGCCGTCAAAAGATGTGTCAGAATGAAAACTGAAGGGAGAGGCTCCTTAATCTAAACCTATTCTGAGTACTTTTTCCAGCCTCGTTTTTATCGTCTCATAACTGGAATGCAAGCTTGGTATATTCCAGATTTTGATAAAAACAGGAGTAGTTCATCTCTTCCCCCCCGTGCCCACAGTGTGTTCTTGGTCAGCTCCGGTCTGCCAGGGAGAACACAGAAAATGTACAATTTAAGTAAGTGTAAACACGGTTGTGCCCCGCCCCCGTAACCGCAAACGCCATAAGCTTGCGCCCAGTTTGTTCATTTAGGTTCACGTGGCTTCTGTGTAAGCAAAGAAGTAAACCCTCAACCCCTTGATTAAGAATATTCCTAGATCAATTACTTTTCCTTGGTAAATAACGTTGATAGAATGTCTTCCCCTATCACAGTGTTCCAGAACACAGGATCTGATTTCTCCAACCTTGCCTCGGATCGTCCCTAAATAGATGTCAGCCCCAGCAAGCCCCAGCTCCTCTAGAGTCCAGACAGGAGCCTGCTCCCATAGGCACTGACCTCAAACTAGTTGGAGGAGAACATAACCTCCACCCGACCTTCAGGTCCACCCCAGCACCCTCCAGGGCCCACTCTCCAGTCCTGCCAGGTAAGGCACCAAGCACAATGTGGCAACGTCATTTATTTAACTTAGACACGGAGCAGACACTCTTTGAGTTTTTAACCAAGTGGGGGGGTTGGGGGGGGTGGGCAGGGTGCATAGCAAGGGGGCTAGGGAAACAGAAAAAAATGATGGCTTTTCTTTCTCTGTACCTTCTCACCACCAGATGGCAGGTGTGCACCAGGATGGGAAACTAATTCCCAATTTGAGGACTAGTTCTTTGGTGTCAAAACATGGAAATCCTGACGGATGAGTAGAGAACTTGCAAAGAATAGGAGGGATTAATTGTGCTGATGAAGGCCTAGCATAGGGAGCAGGGCCCTGCCGAGACTGCTGAGTGTGCTCCGTGCAAGAATGTGACAGTAATTGGGGTCCCATACCGAGAAGTGCTCAGACCAAGTTGTTGGGGTGGTGCGCACAGACCTCATTAACCAAGTCCTCCACGGGGTCTCTACTCAAGTTGTGGGTCGCGCTTGTTAAGAAATGCAGAATCCCGGACCAGCTAGATAGGAGTCTTCACATTTAACAAGCTCCCCAGGTGATTCTTTCTCTTAAGGTTAAGAAAAGATTTTGAAGAGCGTGGGCTCCTTAGCAAACTCTTTCAAAGCTGGGGATCGGGGATGAGGGGACCCATTATCCAGGGTTGTATCTGTGAGAATGCTCCCATGGAATGCACGGTCCACTTGGTACCATTCCCTCTGGGAGCAAAAAGGCAGATAGAGAGACAGAAGTCATCTCTCAGTGCTGGCCCTATCCCCAGCCTTTACGCCACCCTCGGGAATACAAAATTCATGAGCAGCGTAACCTTTAACGTAGTTAAAGGCCGATCTTTATTCAATACTTGATATTTAAAACATTGTGCTAAAATTGGTACTGTGTTTTCAATGGAATCTTAGAAATGTGTTTTCTGCTGGAAGAAATACTGGGAAAGCCTGAGCCATCACGGGTAATGCAATAGTGATTTCCTTGTGTATCAACAGGATTGTTTCGTGAGTCAGAGGTTAACGCTCTTGCCACATACTGACTTTAGAGCTGGTTTCTGGGATACAAAGTGAATCCATCTGATCCCAGATATGTGTAACAGGTTTAAAATCTCCAGCCAAGGCCTGGAGTGAGGAGCAAGGGAGCTACTGATCTGCCTCCAGAAAATATAGTCTCAGGGGAAATTCAGTCAAAGGAGCCATTTATCAGGATAGCTAATTCAGTCTCAATCAAAGTCAAATTTTGATTCTGAATTTTTGACACCCTCTTCTGCAGGGGTTACAGATCTGGGAAGGATATGTCCATCTGGATAATCGTCCACACACCCGGGGCAGGGAGAATGGCTTTCCTTCTCCTTTCCTTATGTCACGGTGTCCGTGCTCTGGGGAGCTGACTCTTGTGGGTGACACCGTGTTCACCCATCAGGTGTGCTGGGCACGGCAGCCATCCACTCCCTTCTCAAGGTCCCCATGAGTCACTGTAATGCACATCTCCTCAATTTGTGACTTTCTTTTAGCCCAGGGGCCTCTTCAGATGTCCATCAGCTCACTCTCCAAGCTCATTTTCATGGCTTATCCTGGAGCCATGGGACAAGTATGGATTGCTTCAATGCTCTTCCCAAGCTGGGGAGAACTGAGATCTTGTGCAAATATACCATTTATTCATCTCTCCTCTTGCCCCAGAACTCACTCTATGTGGTGCATCTCTGAGGTTTCTGCTTTCAAACTCTACCCAAGAAATAGCAAATTTGATTCATCTCTCAGAAATCCTGGATTTTTCAAGGTGTCCCCTTATATTGCCTTCCTTTCCTTCTTAACCTCCCCTTTGGAAGAAGCGAGAACCCCCATTCCTCCCTTCATCTAAAACGATATTCCTTAGGGGGCTGTGTCTTCCTAGAGCCTGAACTTTTTATCACTCTGAGACAGGAAGATAATCAGTTTGATCAGGTAAACCCCTTTTGAGTCTGTCTTGTTTTGCGACAAGAGCGGCATCTTTGGATTGATAGGATGTAGACTGTGGGTCCCTGCCCTCCGTGAAAGGCTCTCTCAGCTCTGCCAGTGCAGTTTGAGACCGAAATCAGTTGAGATGATGGCAGCAGATATGCTGGGGGAAGAGAAAGGAATTAGTATTAATATTTGGTTAGTCTTTCCCATTTCATCTTCCCACATGTGGTTGTGCCCATGGAAGGTGAATCATGACATCATCTTAACCTCCTTTATCTATTTGAGTGTATTCTCTCTCTGAATTTATTGACAAGGAAATGATTAATGTTATCCCCTTCATCCATGTGGTCAGAGATTTTTGGGATCTTCTTAGACAGGTAGGAACCCTTGTGGGAAATGCTGAGTAAAATGTATTTGACAAGAGTCAAAATGATAGGAATGGAGAAAAGATTAGCTTTAGCTAAGGACTGGGTAGGTTTGAGTGTGTAACTACAAAGGGGCAGCCTGAAGGAGTTTTTTGGGGGAAGATGGAACTGCTCTGTGTCCTAATTCTAGTGGCAAATACACAGATCTATACATGTATTATAAGCTTAAAATCTATACACCAGAAGTATCAGTTTTACTGTACTCTATCATCTATCTATCATCTGTCTTCTATCTATTTGCTCTTATCTATCTGTCCTTGAATGGTAAATGGAAACTTATTCTCAGAAAGTTCTACGTCAGTTAGCTTCTATAGATATTCTTAAATGAGCTGCCTTTTAAAAAGAAGGTGAAATGTGTGATTATTTTAAATTCTGTGTAGTGGGGCGTCTGGGTGGCTCAGTGGTTAAGCCTCTGCCTTCAGTTCAGGTCATGATCCCAGAGTTCTGGGATCGAGCCCCACATTGGGCTGCCTGCTCGGCAGGAAGCCTGCTTCTCCCTCTCTCACTCCCACTGCTTGTGTTCCCTCTCTCGCTGTGCTTCCTCTGTCAAATAAATAAAATCTTTAAAAATAAATAAATAAACAAACAAACAAACAAATAAAAATAAAGTCTGTGTAGTGTTGGTTTCCTGAGATAGCTGGTTATACCCCCTGCAAATGATCTCATAAAGCAAATGTTCCAGTGCATTTTCATATTGATGAATATGCTATCACCAGGTCCCACTTAGAGCTTTTTGTTATTGTACCCATTGAATATTTGGAGAACTCTTTCAATTCCATTCAGTATTTTAAAATAATTTTATTGTTTTCACTGTCTTACCCAAAATTATGGCTCAAAAATTGCATCCTGTTGTATTCAGTGTATGTGTTTGTTGTGTCGAGTAAACCAAAGAACGTTCCCAAAGGGGCATCCACCTCTTTGGTCCAAGTGGCTTGTTTTTTGCTAGACACTCCTTCTTGTTTGGCCAATAAGTAATAGAGAGCAATTATCAAGCAAGAATTAGATAATTCTATTACCCACCTTAGCAAGAAAGCCTAGGGACTTCTGTGGTGCAGCTGTGGGTCTTCGCAGTAGATTCAACAGTCACGGCAGAGGTAAGCAGCACTATCGTCACATGCCTTCACACAGACAAAAAGCAAGTAGTGAGGGGCTCCTGGGGGCCTCAGTCCATTGAGAGTGCAACTCTTGGTTTTGGCTCAGGTTGTGAATTCAGGGTTATGAGATCGAGCCCTCCAGCAACCTTCACTTTATTTCCTGAGACTAAGAGTCTCACAATTTCTCTCCCTCTCTGGTTTCATCTTGTTTCATTGTTCCCTCCCTTCCCCTATGATCCTCTGTCTTATTTCTCAAATCCTCATATGAGAGAGATCATACTATAATTGTCTTTCTCTGATTGACTTATTTTGCTTAGCATAATACTCTCTAGTTCCATGCATGCCATTGCAAATGGCAAGATTGCAGGGGTTTTGATGGCTGCATAGTATTCCATTGTATATATACACCGCATCTTTTTTATCCATTCATCTATTGAAGGACATCTAGGTTCCTTCCATAGTTTGGTTACTGTGGACATTGCTGCTATAAACATTCAGGTGCTTGTGCCTCTTCGGATCACTACATTTGTATCTTTAGGGTAAATACCCAGTAGTGCCATTACTAGATTGTAAGTAGCTCTATTTTCAATTTTTTGAGGAACCTTTGTACTGTTTTCCAGAGTGGCTGTGCCACCTTGCATTCCCATCAACAATGTAGGAGAGTTCCCCTTTCCCCGCATCCATGCCAACATCTGCTGTTTCCTTGCTGGTCAATTTAGCCATGATGACTGTTATAAGGTGGTATCTCACTATGATTTTGATTTGTATTTCCCTGATGCTGAGGGATGTTGAGCACTTTTTCATGTGTCTGTTGGCCATTTGGATGTCCTCTTTGCAGAAATGTCTGTTCATGTCTTCTGTCCATTTCTAGATTGGATTATTTGTTCTTTGAGTGTTGAGTTTGGTAAGTTCTTTATAGATTTTGAATACTAGCCCTTTATCTGATATGTCACTTGCAAATATCAGGATTTACTTTCTTAACAAGTTTCCTGTATATCAGATAGCATGGATAGTTACACTCATCATGATACATCATACATCCCTAGAACCCATTTACCTTATATAACTGGAAGTCTGTTCCAGTTGATCACCTTCCCCTCTCCCAGACCCTCCACCTCTGGTGACTACAAATCTGATCTTTTTTTCTGTGCATTTTGTTTAAGATTCCACATGTCAGTGAATTCAAATGGTATTTCTTTCTCTGTTGGACTTTTTTTTCAGTCCCACCAATAGTGCATGAGGCTTCCCTTTTCTCCACATCCACACCAGCACTCATTTTCTTCTGTCTTTTTTATGATGGCCATTAGCAGAGAGAAAACCCAAGTAGTGAAAAGGCAAAGCAAATAAAGCTTTCATATTGGAAATGAAGATGGCATGACATCTCATTATGGTTTTAATTTGCATTTCCCTAATGACGAGTGATCTTAAACATGTTCTTATGGACCTGTTGACCTTTCATATATCTTTTATGGAGATAGCTGCAGGTCTTAATCCATTTTCAATTGGATTGTTCGTTCTTTTGCTATTGAATTGAATGAGTGCTTCATATATGTTTGATATTAATCTCTCTCTCTCTTTTTTTTTTAAGATTTTATTTATTTGACAGAGAGAAACACAGCCAGAGAGGGAACACAAGCAGGGGGAGTGAGAGAGGGAGAAGCAGGCTTCCTGTGGAGCAGGGAGCCCGATGTAGGACTCAATCCCGGGTCTCCAGGATCATGACCTGAGCTGAAGGCAGTCGCCCAACCAACTGAGCCACCCAGGTGCCCCTGATATTAATCTCTTATTAGATGTATGGCTTGCAAATATTTTTTCCAATTCTGTAGGTTGTCTTTTCAATTTGTTGGTTTCTTCTGTCATGCAGAAGCTTTTTACTTTGATGTACTTTCACTTGTTTATTTTTCATTTTGATGCTGTGATTTAGGAATCATATTTAAAACATCATTGTCAAGACCAATGTCAATGATCTTTTTTCTCGTTTTCTTTTAGTTGTTTAATGCTTTCATGTCTTACATTTAATCCATTTTGAGTTAAGTTTTGTGGGTGGTATAAAATATGGGTTCAGTTTTATTCTTTTATATGTTAACATCTACTTATTGCAGCATCATTTATTGAAAAGACTCTCTTTTCTTCACTGAGTATTCTTAGTTCCCCCGACAAATATTAGTTGACCATATATGCTTGGGTTTACTTCTGGGCTGTCAATTTTATTTGTTTGTTTGGATGACTATACCTGTACAGTATAGCTTGAAATCCAGAAGTGTGATGCTTCCCGCTTTTTTCTTCTTTCTCAGGATTTATTTGACTATTTGAGGTCTTTTGTGGTTCCATCTAGTACCTCTGTAAAAAAATGTCTTTGGAATCTTGATAAGAATTACCTTGAATCTATAGATGGCTTTTGCTAATATTGACATTTTAACAGTATTAATTCTTACACAGGATACATTTCCACTCACTTGTGTCTTTAATTGTTTTCATCAAAGTCTTATAGTTTTAGAGTAGAAATCTTTTGTCTCCTTAGTTAATTTTTTTCCTATGTATTTTGTTGTTTTAGATGCTATTGTTAGGTGGATTATTTCTTTTTCAGAAAATTTGTTGTTAGTTTACTGAGATGCTATTGAATTTATATGTTAATTTTTTATCTTGCAGCTTTACTGAATTTGTTGATTAGATCTAACAGTCTCTAGGTTAAATCTTTAGGATTTGCTATATATAGAATCATGTCATCTGTGCATATCGACAATTTTACCTCTGCCTTTCCAGTTGTGATTTTTTATATTCCTTTTTCTTGCCTGACTGCCCTAGCTAGGACTTCTAGTGCTGAGTGGGAGTTGTGAGAGTGGGCACCCTTGTTTAGCTTTTTCAACCTTTTATTCTTGGGGATAAATTTCTTTAAAGATTTATTTATTTATTTATTTATTTATTTATTTATTTATTTGACAGAGAGAAATACAGCTAGAGAGGGAACACAAGCAGAAGGACTGAGACAGGGAGAAGCAGGCTTCCCACTGAGCAGGAAGCCCGATGTGGGGCTCCATCCCAGGTCTCCACGATCATGACCTGAGCCGAAGGTAGTCGCTTAACCAACTGAGCCACCCAGGTTCCCCTCTTGAGAATAATTTTAGCTATAGACTTGTTGTTTATGGCCTTTATTATGTTGAGATATGTTTTTTCTATGTCTAATTTGTTGAGTTTTTATCATGAATGGATGTTGAAATTTGTCAAATGCTTTTTCTTTGTCTATTGAGATGATAACACAATTTCTTTCATTCTAGTAATGTAATGCATCACATTGATTAATTTGTGTGTGTTGATGAATGAAGCCATGGGCTGTGCTTTCTGTTCAGGTGCTGCTATACATAGGGCTGCCGGGTGGGCTATGCGGCTTCTGGTTTGCTTTGGTTTGGTTCTCTGGTGATGAAGGAGGAGATTCCTTACCCAGCCACAGAAGGAAAGGCAGCTTTAAAGCTACTAAAGCTCATTGCTCTCTTAACTTGAACCAGCCCACCAAGCTCCATCCCAAATTCTCTAGCCAAATAGAGCCACTGGCTTCGCTTTGCAAACTCTCAGCTCTGCACACCTACTCTGAGCTAGAGTCTCCCTGGAGTTGTTTTTCCAGTTGTCCCCAGCCTTGATGGTCAGATGGAGCCTGAAGACCCTCTACACAGCAATTGGGGCTATGTCTCAGCTCCCTTGCCTGGGAGGGTGGGGTAGGAGGCACTCCAGGCTACTCTCAGTTCCCAAACATGCTCTGCATTTGGGGGGGCTGAGAGCTGCCCTCATTCTTGCCTGTGAACAAAACCCCCCTGCCTGTGTATAGCCTGTGACCACTCGGTGTCTGGTATCAGGTTTGTTCTGGGGATGTTGGCTCTGCCCCCTTGCTTCTCCGCTAGACTTCCACTGAGTTTCATTGCAGCCAGGAGTTGTTGCCAGCCCTTCTGGTCTGATAGGCCTGGAAGATACTTTCCAAGTGGGTGGATCTTTGATTTAGCTCTTTGCCTGGGCATGGGCAGACCATGCTCTAGGGCTGGCAAAACTCATTTGAGGATCCAAATGAGATCTGCGCCCCCACTGAGTTTCCTGGTCAGAAAGTAGCCTTGACTTGGTTCTGCAGAGAAGCTAAACCATGAGTTGGGGTTTCTACTTGGACATTGCAGGTATGAACTCAGTTTGCCAAGATCCTTGTGCTGGTTGTTGCAAACCCATTTCATCATGGTCAGATTCCCAGTAGCTCAGCCCTACAAATCTCCCAGAAACCCATGTACTGTGAGATCAGAGTAAGTGCTTCTGCAAAGTGAACCACAATGCCAGGGCAGGGCAGTTTTCTGCCTGCCTGGTTCTCTTTTTCTACTGGAGGAAGTGGAAACACTAAGGAGACCTCTCCAGGTGGCACTGTGCTGGCCTGGCAGAGGCACAAGACAGTCAGCATGTAGATGTGTCTCTTACCCTTCCAACCCAGTCTTTCTTGGTCTCCATGGTGCAAGTCTCCTGCTTCAGTCTCACCTCCATGTTCTAAGATTCTCTCCGTGGTATCTTGTTCTTGAACGGTTGTTGGTTGTTGTTCTTGTGAGGGGGACTGATGTCAGGAAGAATTCACATTACCATTTTGATGACATCACTCCCTCTCTGAACAAATTTAATTTTAGATCTTTAGGTGGCATGCAGTTCCAAGAGTCTGGTGGAGTCCTTTTTAATTGAGCAATGTGGGCTAGAGGGTCACATCTCTTGAATTTGGCTGCTGTGTGGGTAAGTGAGGAAAATCCGGTATGACCCCCTTCCAAGTAGATTCAAAGGCAGTCCTTGTTCTTACTGACTCCAAATCAGGAGGGTGGGAGTAAATGGAAAACATTCGTTTAGAGAGTTGTAGTCAGATATGTAAAGAAAGCAGATGATTTCTGGATCCAGGTCAGTTTAGAATTATATAACAAAACCTCAGAGACAATGACAAAGACAGGAATCTGATATCCACAAAGATGTGTTATAGTTTTCTACTGAAACATAATTTTTTACTCTATAATAATGCTCATTTCTATTGAAGATATTGAGAGTAAGACTAACTTGTTTGCAAAATAAGTCTAATCTCATTAAAGTTGGCCTGATCACTTACATAAATAAGTACAGCTAGAGTAGTGATTGGCCATACAGGCTCTTTTCAAGTCTGCTTTGCAAGAACTGTTAATATAGAATCTTTATTTAGTTTTGTAAATCTTCTCAAGGCTGAGAGACCAAGTCAAAGACTCACCATCAGACCTCCCTTGGAATACCTATAGATTTGGGGTTAAGTCCTCTCTTTTTGAGGTCCCTAAAATATCCTGAGATTCCAGGGACTGTGAGGAAGCAACCCTGCTTACTCACTTGGTAAGGCATCAAGGAATCCTGCCAGCAAGGTATCAGGCCACTTTTTCCAAGGGCCTTTATGATTGTGTCCATAAAGTCAACAATAGTTCCTTAAATCTGTCTGGTTTTATGCTTATTCTCAAATACGGTAGTCTATGCCTTGAAAATAGACCAACGTTTCCAGTTGTATCCTTTTATGAAGAGAAGGGATTCCCATTGAACTTATGCAAAGAACTATCTTGCTAAGAAAATAAAAATACTCAATAAGTTTCTGAATTCTGGAGGGGTTACGTACGGAAAAAAAGTAAATGTTTCCATTCTATTTACAAAGGTGTATTTACAAAATTACTTTAACTCACAGATAACTTAAGAAAAAAAGAGAAAAAACTTACCTTAAATCCAGAAAAACAAAACATTAAGGAACCAGAAATGCTTTGAAGAAAAAGTTGTAAAAATAATTTTAATCATCATCATTCAATACCTTGTTAGTCTTGTTTTGCTTGAATCCAGTTTTTCCATTAGTGCTGGAAATTCTTACCCAGTTGAGTTCCATGATCTTAAAGTTACCAGAAACCTATTTTCTAGAGTGGTTGTTGGAATCTTTTCCATGACTCTCCTGAAGATGAAGCCCTTTTGCAAATGCTTCAGAGTAAAACAGTAACTTAATAAATGGCAAAAAGACTCTTTTAAAAATGGCCATTGTTCAGTTTCCTCTTTTGACATCGGCCACAGCAATTTCTTTCAAGACGCGTCTCCAAAGGAAAAGGAGACAAAAGCGAAAATGAACTTCTGGGACTTCATCAAAATAAAAAGCTTCTGTTCAGCAAAAGAAACAGTCAACAAAACAAAGAGGCAGCCCACAGAATGGGAGAAGATATTTGCAAATGACACTACAGACAAAGGGCTGGTATCCAAGATCTACAAAGAACTACTCAAACTCAACATCCAAAAAGAAGATGAACACATCAAAAAATGGGCAAGAGACATGAAGAGGCACTTCTCCGTAGAAGATATACAAACGGCTAACAGACACATGAAAAAATGTTCAGCGTCACTAGCTATCAGGGAAATTCAAATCAAAGCCACACTGAGATACCACTTTACACCAGTTAGAATGGCCAGAATTAACAAGTCAGAAAACAACATTTGTTGGAGAGGCTGTGGAGAAAGGGGAACTCTCTTACACTGTTGGTGGGAATGCAAGCTGGTGCAGCCGCTTTGGGAAACAGTGTGGAGATTCCTTAAAAAATTAAAAATAGAGCTACCCTGTGACCCTGCAATTACACTCCTGGGCATTTACCCCAAAGATACAGATGTAGTGAAAAGAAGGGCCATATGTACCCCAATGTTCATTGCAGCAATGGCCACAATCGCCAAACTGTGGAAAGAGCCAAGGTGCCCATCAACAGACGAATGGATAAGGAAGATGTAGTACATATATACAATGGAATACTACACCTTCATCAGAAAGGATGAACATCCAACTTTTGTAGCAGCATGGACTGAATTGGAAGAGATTATGCTGAGTGAAATAAGCCAAGTAGAGAAAGTCAAGTATCACATGGTTTCACTTACATGCGGCGCGTAAGTAGTAACATAGAAGACAGTAGGAGAAGGAAAGGAAATAGGAAGTAGGGTAATTCAGGGAGAGAAACAAAACAAGAGCGACTTTGGACATAGAAACAAACTGAGGGACTTGGAGGGAGGGGAGTGGGGGGATGGGAGAGCCTGGTGGTGGGTACTGAGGGCACCTATTGCATGGAGCCCTGGGTGTGGGGAATGGGCAATGAATCTTGGAACCCTGAAAAAAAATTAAGTAACAAAAAAATGGGGAAAAAATAGCCATTGTTAAGATCTGATGAGAGTTCATTTGATAAGGAAAAGTAGTTATTTCCATGATATACAATAACTTAGGATAATACTTGAACAATGAGAGTACTGACAAATTTTTAGAGACTTCAATTTTTGGAATACCTATATTAGTAACATATAATGATATACCTGTGCCCTAAGAAGGTATACTATCACTTCTTGTTTGGTAATGCTTCCCATGGAATTTAACATATCAAATTAACCACAATAGGTTACTATCTCTCTTTTACAAGGTGGAGACAAATTCTTTAAGATTTTTTTTCAGGGACCCTCTGGGAAATCTCCAAGTTATGTTGAAGTCAGTAGACTCCATTTAGAATTTGATCTGGGGAAGCTGTTAAAACATCAGAAGTTTTGAACATCTGACTAACAGGATCACACATCATAATGAAATAATAATTTATAATAAATAATAAATGATCAATTTAACCAATGTGACAAAGAAGATTTTTAAAGGCAAATACAGAAGGTTTCATAGTTTTGGATGAAACTTAGCCCTTTTAATATTGAGAAGAATAGATTTCCTTAAGTAATGAAAAGCCTGATAAAGACAACATGAAATACAAGAAGTAATTCCAAGACACAAGATTGGTTTTCTAGGGAGATCATTTAAATGATTAAAAAAACAAAACAAAACAAACAAATAAAAAAATAACTTCCACAATCTCTTATCAAGAGCAGACCAATAGTCCAAGAACATTTTGTTCTTTTACAGAGAAAAAAAAATCTAATTTTGTACCAGTGTGATATTAAGACTCATTCTTTCAAAATTTAAATACACTCATTCCTATCTTAACCAGCTTGACCACACATAAAATTCCTTCCCCAAGATTCCACTTCTACAACTCTTATCCACTCTTTTTTCCTCTTGCACATTCTGGAATGAACAGTCATTTTACTTTAGGTTAAAATGACACTCTTTTTCTCCTTAACAACAATAAAACATGTCCCCCATAACTTTCCTTTTCCAAATAGACTTTCAGCTTTTGTAAAACTATTGTCATGTCCAATTGTTTCTTTTTGCCTCATCATTCCTAATGGTTTGAATTATACATATTGATTAGCATTTTTTAGAAAAGTTCATTTCTAGTGAAATTAGACAAATTAGATCCTCAACTAAAATGGAAATCTGAGATTCTTGTCTCCTAGATTGAGAGCTGTGTGTCTTTAGAATGTTTCAGTAAATCCTTCCATAAATAGCTTCAGGATATTTTCCTTTCCCTCCAGGTATATAGTTTTATTTTAACTTAGGAGAGAGCACTTGAAAAAAAGTTCCTATCAGGCTCTGAATAGTAGTTTCCAGTATGGCCAACTTCTGACCATAGTACTACTTTTCTAAAAAAAAAATCCTTTTGCAAGCACCTGGGTGGCTCAGTCAGTTAAGTGTCCAAGACTCTTGATTTTGGCTCAGATCAAGCCCCATGTTGGATTCCATACTTGGTGCGGAGGCTACTTGAGGTTCTTTCAGTCTCCCTCTGCCCCTCCCTCTTCTTGCTCTCTCTCTCAAATAAATAAATAAATAAATAAATAAATAAATAAATAAATAAAATCTTTTTTTTTAAAGATTTTATTTATTTATTTGACAGAAAGAGAGATCAGAGAGGCAGGCAGAGAGAGGAGGAAGCAGGCTCCCGGCTGAGCAGAGAGCCCAATGTGGGCCTCAATCCCAGGACCCTGAGATCATGACCTGAGCCAAAGGCAGAGGTTTTAACCCACTGAGCCACCCAGGCACCCATAAACAAAATCATTGAAAAAAATAATTTTGAATATCTTGTCAGGTCTCAGCCTGGACAAATAATAATTTCTGGCAGTATTAGAAAATCCCATGGGTATAATAAGCATACCCAGAGGGTGTAAAAGATACTGTCCCTGCAAGATCCAGAGCCTTTCTAAAAAATAACCAAAAGAAACAGAAGCTTGGGCAATTCCCCCTGAGAGTGAACAATAGTAGGGCCCTAGTAGCAAGTGGGATGCATCTCACATTTTGGTCCAGCCATACTTTGGAGCTCCCAACTTGAAGCTTGAACTGCCTGCATACACAGGAACGTACACATCCCAGGCAGGCAGAAAGCCGAGCTAGGTTGTCTGCACACAAGACAAATAGAAAGGCAATAACTCTTTCTGAGAAAGGATCAATAACCAATTGGTACCCAAAAGCAAATTCATGAGTCACGGTTCAAAGATCTAATTCTTACAAATGTTTTCCCTGAAAATTTAAATTTGGAAAGGAAGGAACAAAATGAAATTTTACCTTCCTTTCTTGACCACACACCATGGAGAGAAATCTGGGAGAGCTGGTATAAATTCTCAGTAAAAAATCTTATTTTTTGCTAAGTTTGTCAGTTTTCACCAGATCCCATCTACAGGCTCTGGAGTAGATGGGGTGTCACAGTGGATCTCACCCTGGTCACCAGAAACTGTAGAGGAAGAAAGATGATTTCTCCTCTACCCTTACAGTGAGTGCTTGGCCAATACCCCCTTTTTCTAGAGAGTATCTCATAAATGGATATGTTTACCTAGGTTAAAATTTCTCCATTGTGGCCACCATAATTCCAGATTACTTTTGGTAAGATTTAACTTACTCTTCAGCATTCAGACAAAATTTTATTTACTGGAGGCTTTACACTGGACCCAGTCCAGGTTAAGGTGAACCCAGTCTAGCTCTGAACCCAGTACAAATCTGGCTGTTTTTCAGACCCAGTCTAGAAAAAGAAACACTCAAAGTCTGAAAGCTCATAATGCACATGCTGCAGAGCTAGGGTCTGAGAGGGGCTTCCCTAGGCCCTCCCGAGGCAGTGAGAGAGAAGCACAGGTACCTGTATCTGGTTGCCCTGTGCTCCTGGGGCTGCCTGTGGTCTCTTTCAGTCTCCTCGTCAATGCCAGAACTGTGAAAGATAAACTGAGGCATGTTAAAAATTTTAAGAGTTTATTTGTGCAAATACAGATTTGCATTAGGCAGTGCCAAACCAGAAGTGGTAGGGGCATTCTGTGGACGGGAACCAGAGGAAAGATTTATGTAGAGAAAGCACAGAAATACAGAAAGGAAATTGATTGTCTATAGCATAAAGCCTAGTTGGCTCTTTAAGATTGGTTGCCCTTAACGTTTTGATTTTGTAACCTTGAGGCATTTCCAGGCTTAGATTTTGGTTGGCTGATGTAGGCCTTTGTGGCACAAGAGTGGCCTCTGTGTTTGATTCCTTGTTAACAGCACATAGAGGGTATTATAAAACAGCAAACAGGGGCGCCTGGGTGGCTCAGTCATTAAGCCTCTGCCTTCAGCTCAGGTCATGATCCCGGAGTCCAGGGATCGAGCCCCGCATCAGGCTCCCTGCTCGGTGGGAAGCTTGCTTCTCCCTCTCTCACTCCCCCTGCTGTGTTCCCTCTCTCGTTGTGTTTCTGTCAAATGAATAAATAAAATCTTAAAAAAAAAAAAAAAGAATTAATCAGCAAATAAACACAAGGGAATTACAATGGCAGTAGAAAAGATGAAGGGGGGGAGCCTGGGTGGCTCAGTTGGTTAAGCGACTACCTTTGGCTCGGGTCATGATCCCGGAGACCCGGGATCGAGCCCCACATCGGACTCCCTGCTCAGCAGGAGGCCTGCTTCTCCCTCTCTCACTCCCCCTGCTTGTGTTCCCTCTCTGGCTGTGTTTCTCTCTGTCAAATAAATAAATGATAATAATAATAAAAAAAGAAGAAGAAGGGATCATACCTTGTGCTGGGGGGAGAGTCAGAGGTTTCATAGAAACCACAGATCTTTGAAATAAGTCTGAAACAAAAGGTAGAATTTTAGTAGGTGGAGATACATGGAAGGAGTTTTGGGGCCTAAAAGTGAGTCAGACAAAACTTCGTGCCCTATGCCAGGGAGGTTGGCAACTGCTAGTGTGCTGAACAGGTGAATGCTGATTTTCTTTTTACATTTACCTGGCTTAAGAAAACAACTAAAAATGGATCTATGCTACAAAAAATTAATAACTGAAGCAAAACTGAAATTCTGGCTTTGATTGATTTACACAGCAATCTCTGCCACTTTCTTGATTTCTCAACCTCAAGTAACCAGACAGTTCTGTCAAATTTTATCTCTTTGCCCCAAAAAATGAATCAGCAGAGACAATGGAGTCAGGAGTCGGGAGGCTTGAATTCAGCCTCGGTCAGTTCCTACCAGTGTGAGTGACCTTGGGAAAGTCTCCCACTCAGCTGGAATGTCTTCATCCATTAAGAAATAATGAATCATTTCATGCCTTCTTCACAGCATGGAATGATCAAATGAGTGAACATTCAGCAAGAATTCTTTGTGAGCAAGCAGTGAAGTGCCTGACCAAAGAGAGACAGCTTCCTTCCATTATTTTCCATTGCCCACCCCCACTGCCTCCTCAGTAGCATGATGATGGCAGATGTGAAAGCACAGAAAGGGGTGATGACCTAACTTTGCATTTATTACGCAGCATTTTCAGTTAACATATTCAGGGACCGTCGGGTAAGGATGTGTGTCCCTGGTCTACCTGGAACCTAAAGTGACATTATGTCTTTGTGCTCCCCGGCTGTGGCAAGCCAGGATTGTTTTGTATTTGCTGGGAAAGTCTTTAACTACAGGGAAACAATTTAAAGCCAGATGGGCTATTGAGAATTATGCCCCAAAATAAACGTAGCATAAGTATTCTGACATGAGCAAGGCTGTGGGTTTCTAGCTAGCAATGAGGGAAAAAGTCATTTTGTGCCCCAAGCAAAAGAGAATTATGAAAGTAATGTGCCATCAGAAAAAAAAAAAAAAAGAACGGTTTCCACAGAACAAAAAACTGAAGTACAGAGATAGCAGAACCGCATGGCTGGTATAAGCAGGGAGACAGCTCTCCTGATAGCAATTTGGAGATGATACAGAATTTAACAGATCACAATGTCGACTTACAAAAGAGCTGTTTTTGGAGAACAGAGTTAACTCATGGTATTTTAAACCTCTGCCCTCCTATTTCTGATGACCTCTCCGAGGATTTCTATATCCTAACTGGACCAGCTGAAATGAGTTTAGCTGAGGATAGTATCTAATTCTGGCCCTAAGAAAAACTGATAAGTTAAGGCTTTTTGTTTTGTTTTGTTTTAATTAAAATCCACCATGAAATTCATTTCATTGCCCTTGATGCTTTTTAGGCATCTACTTCCTTTCTTTGCTCTTATCTACTGTGCACCCCCTCCATATATATCTACTTTATATTATATGTGGTCACTTACATAAGGGATAATCCTACTATCTTCCACATTCTATGACCATCTCAAATCCTGCGTAGATTTCAGAGTTTACCTACCCTGGGTTCCAGTCCCTCTGGAACTTTTCTTCTACTCACACGGTGATGACTGATAACAAATTTGTTGATGTGCCCTTCATCTCAAGAAATATATTTTTATAATAGGGGTGCCTGGGTGGCTCAGTTGGTTAAGAGTCTGATTTTGGTTTCAGCTCAGGTCATGATCTCAGAGTCACAGGACTGAGCCCCACATTGGGCTTCATACTCAGGGGGAGTCTGATCCTCTCTCTCCTTCTGTCCTCCGTACACACACTTTCTCTCTTTAAAAAAATATATATTTTATACATAATATGTATTTATATATAATATTTACATGTAATATATACATATGTAAAATATGTATATATTTATATTTTAAGTGGGCCTTCTGAAAGCATAAATTTAATGCACTGGCACTTCAAGTAATGAGAATTTGGTTGTAGAAAACCAACAAAAGGGAATTTTGCAATAAGCCTTGCAGAAGTGATCCTTATAGCCCAGCTACTTAAGGCTAAACTGGATGATATATGATGAAACACACTTTAAATAAAAAATATATAAATACTTTAAAAGTAAAAGAATGGAAAGAGCTATACCATATAAACACTAAGCACAAAGATACCTAGAATAGGTATATACTATAAGGCAAACTAAATGTCACAGAAAGGAATATCATTGGGGATATAGAGAGACATTATGTAATGATAAAGTAGTCAATTCTCAAAAAATATATGAAATAAGTATGCACCAAATAAGAAATCTTCAAAGTATAAGAAGAAAAATGATAGAATTTCAAGGATAAATAGACATATCTACAACTGTAGTTGAAGACTTCCATATTCTGCCCAGGAACAGACAGAACAATGAGAGTAAAAGGGCTGCATGGAGCTCTACCTTCGCCTGATCCTCCTTCACTCACCCTAACTCTTGAACCAGGTGTGTGCCAAATGCTGTGATGACAGACAATAGCAACAGCTTCTCTTGCACACCATCCACACCATCATGGTCACAGGACAGATGTACGTTTCAGTCTATCCTTTCAGGTTCCAGCTCTTGTTTGGGGTCACAGCTTGTCTTTGCTCTTCCCTACATTACATCATCTTTCCTTCCTGCCTGCCTGTTCTGCAGACTTTGGCTCCCGCATTAAATGCAAAGACAGTAGCCTTACAGACACTGACTCACAGGCTCCCCTAATTGTGTAAGGGCAAATCCTTGTAGCAAATCCTTTAATATATCTATACCTGTATCTCTGTACCCCTATCTCTATATGTCTGTGTCTGTATCTAGAGTCGTATTTCCATCTACAGAAGTATGCTTTCAGAAGGCCCACTTATCTACAGAAACTACTGGTTCTGCTGCTCTGGATGAAGGCTGATGGGTATAGAATTTGGTACCAAGAGTGATTCCAGAGGAGGCGAATCTTTAGGATTAGTTTTCAGAAATGGTTTTGAGTTTTCTGGACTGGATCCTCTGATCTGACTCGACTCATAGGCATTAATGATCTCTTGTGCAGGGGGAAAGGAACCTTGGTCATCTGTGGCACATAATTTTACAACAACAATGACTTAAATTATCACCTACAGACAACTGTAATCATGTGCCCATTGAAGCCAGTGCTCTGAGAGGCCTAGTAATTTCCATAGAACAGCTTAGAAAATAAGAAGTGTATCTGCGCCTGGGTGGCTCAGCCAGTCTGACTCTTGATTTCAGCTCAGCTCATGATCTCAGGGTTGTGGCATCAAGCCCCACGTCAGGCTTTGTGCTGAACACAAAGCCTGCTTAGGATTCTCTCTCTTTCCCTCTCCCTCTGCCCCTCCCCCTGCTCATGCTTTCTCTCTCCCTGCCTAAAAAAAATAAATAAAAATAATAATATTTTTTAAAAAGAAGTATAATGGAGTTGGTTGGCTATTGTGCTGCAGAGATGAGGGAACAAAAGTAATGAGCTCAGGGCTTGAAATTCCAAGTTTAAGGTCTGCCCAAGGAGTGGAAAGCTTCAATAATTGTCCAAAGGAAACTCTTCTCTCTTGTAGCCATAGGGAAGCCATTTCTCAAAATCAAACCCAATGTCTGATCCTGGGATGGCTGAATTACAAATGTAAATCGAATTCTCAATTCGATAGAATCTCTGTTGTTAACATTAGATCATTGATATAGTTGGAATAGCATTTGAATAATTGGAAAGGGGTTATACAGGCAAATTCCAGTGAAGTTTGATACCTGGAACCTCAAAATTCTGCCAAGCCTTCTTTGCCTAGAGGAGACTTCTAACCTCTGCCGAATGAGATTAATCTTGCCTTGGCTAAAGAACATGTATTGGCTTCCTCAGAGGTAGTTCTTTTCTTGCATGGCACTACTGATCTTCCCTGAGACCTCTTCTTACCGTCTCTCTTTACTTGCAGACCTCTAACTAAGCTCAAGACGTAGTAGGCCTCAAAGGACAAAACATGAAGTATATTCCATGAGGAGATCAGATATACGCAAAATAACAACTTTTCCAGAAAGCTGAGAAATATATATAGGAATGGATTTTTAAAGTATAGGATCAAGAGAGAAGCAATATAAACTGATAGGGCTCATTCCTCAGACATCTGTATTCCCAACTGATAGGGCTCATTCATCAGACATCTGTATTCCCAACTGATAGGGCTCATTCATCAGACATCTGTATTCCCAACTGAAGGCCTGGAAATGGTTCTAACAGAGTTCTTGGTTAGCCGTCCAAAATGTGGACCTAAAGGTGGCCTATGCTGAATTAAGTTGAAGTGTCAGATTTTTTGGGGGGATACCAAAGAGTAAATTATACAAACATTATGGAACTTGAACTATTTCACATACTTTTAGTGATGGTTTAATGTGTGTATTCTCTGCTCTGTATATAAAGTTTTATTTACAGCTATTAGTTTGAGCTTACTAATTACATTATTCAACTTTGATATTTGTGATTGTCTTCTTTACCTCTTTGCTTCTGAGAAGAATGTATCAGAACTCTCTAACTACAGATTTTGTCAGCTTGTATTTTTATGGAAATAATTCTCTAATGATAAAAAAAACTCGTATACTTTTTGTAACTTGGTATTTTCTTTTGGGCTCTCCCCACATAAAACTCTCTTTGCAAAGAAGCACTAATGAATAATTAATAAGCTAGTATTATTTATTTTATCATATCATTTATTTTAATTTTATTAATATCAATAAATTTATTGATATTTGTTGATATTAATAAATCAATAAGTAATGGTGATTTTATTGAACTTAGCATAGGTCATAAGGAAAGGGATTCTATCTCAGCATATAACATTCATCTCAAAATTTTTCATTTCATTTCCCCCTCCCAAGTTTCCATTCTTGGCCTCACATCCATCAGAGGTCCTCTTTCCCTTTTCTGTTCTCTGGCTCTACAGCTCTTGCCTTCATCTTGTGTTACCCCAGCCCCTCTACTCACCACCACTATTCTCTCCTCTCTCGGTTTATTATATACAACAATTTAGCTCTATCCCAGATTCTTACTGCAAATCATACGATGTAACCCACTACACTTCATATAAATTCAGTGTACCTACGGCCATTTTGATGAGGGGACACATGTTGATTATGGCAGAAAATGAAAGATTCCCTCACACCTATGCCCCATCTTTCTTAAGAGGCAATTGGGCTTATACATTTAATACTGTAATATATTTTAGTGCAAAATAAGACATTTTTTAATATTCAAGGAGGAGAGAGAGGCGAAGTTGCATTTTTTTTTCTGGTTATCTAAAGAATTATGAATAGCAACCTGAATTAATGGGCTGGGTCTATGTTTTTATGGAAGATTTTAATTAATTTCACTGCTGTCAGTGTCTCTTATGGGCACCCACTCTGACAACTGCAGGCTTGACCCATAAGTCCTGTTCCAATATCATGACAAGAGAAAATACTGAGATTTCTTGGAAAAACAATGAATTTTAATGTCCTTTTTATCTCATTGAATGATTTTTTTGTTGACAATGCTTCCTGTCCACACACAACTATGCACAGAAAACAATCTCATTTTGACATAAGTCATATAATGTTTTCGATGATAGGACATTAGTCTATAGTCAAAATTAGTAGTTATAAGTATCTAAGACCAACTAACTCAGGAAGGCAAAAACAGTTAACTTTAATATTATTTCATCTTTACTTTTATGTCAAGGTTACACATCTTTGCTGATATCAGAAAGTAAAAACTTAGTCCTGGGTCACTTCAGTTTTTACCAGCATTAGCATTTTGTATGTATTTAAAGACTATAGACACATTCGAAGTACAGAGTTGACAAGTTGCATTTCTCATCATCCTCACACAGCTTCTTCAGGATGACATCATATAATTCATATAAAGTGCTTTGAGAAATTAAATGTGCCATATAAGTAGGCCTTGGTGTACAGCAATATGATGTCCAACAATTTCTTTTATAGTCTTTAGTCAATTAAATCTGTGTTATCAATTGAGTGTACTCATTGCCAGCAGAGAGCATGAAGATGAACCTCAATCTGCTAGTCTCCTTAATGTTACTCAAGACACTAGATCCATGCATATCTAACCCTTCATGTGTTCCTGTAACCCTCCACCATTCTACCTCCATGGGGCCAGGCAAGCAAAATAGGGCAAACAAGAAAGGTTTGGGGTCAATGATGACTGTCCCTGCCCCCTGTGTAAAGATAATGGGTTTTATTCATTGTTGTGATTTTTATGGTTTAAGCACTGCAAATGAGGTGGTCCCAAAAGATATCTTTTGGTAGCGGCAGCATGCCTGACAATATATATATTACCTCCCAAACATCTGCTTTGAAGGGTTCTATATTGTCGTTGCTCATATTCATGATTTAGTAAGAGAGAACTTGGGCTTTGGAATCAGACTAGAAATTAAATCCATGCTTGACTCGATTGTCTTTGTAGCCTTGGACAAGTGGCTTAGCTTCTTTAAGTCTGAATAGTTCCTCTTTTTAAAAGTTAATTTAGGGGTGCCTGGGTGGCTCAGTTGGTTAAGCGACTGCCTTCAGCTCAGGTCATGATCCTGGAGTTCCGGGATTGAGTCCCGCATCGGGCTCCCTGCTCGACAGGAAGTCTGCTTCCCTCTCTCTCTCACTCCCCTGCTTGTGTTCCCTCTCTAGCTGTGTTTCTCTTTGTCAAATGAATAAATTTAAAAAATATATTTTTTAAAAAAAGTTAATTTAAAAAAGTGGTGCCTGGGTGGCTCAGTTGGTTAAGCATCCAACTCTTGATTTCAGCTCAGATCATGATCTCAGGGTCCTGGGATCGAACCCTGACTTGGGCTCCATGCTCAGCACAGAGTCTACTTGTCCCTTTCCCTCTGCTCCTCCCCCTGCTCTTGCTCTAGAATAAATAAATCATCTTTGAAATGTTGATTTAAAAATTATCCAACAGAAATGTCTGGGAATTAAAGATTAGTGTTAATACATGCACCAGCTATAAAGTGTCTAGCACATTGTGGATCCTTAGTCCTTGGTCACTGGTACCTACTGCTGAGGCTGCCCGTGGGTGTGGAGAGCCCTGAGCAAATATTTTGTCTGGGGTCTCTGTCTCTATAATAAACAATTTGTTTTAAAGCAATTATTGTAGCATTTATTGAAATTGGTAAGGTTTGTTGACTTATTGATGAATATCTAATGAGAAGAGAAGAGGTCCTCACATACTTGTTTATTGTCCACTCAGTGCACATGAAGATTCTTTGTAGTGTTCAGATACCATTTCTTCCTGTTCAGGTCAAAGAACCACTTCTTGTGACCTTGACTGTCACACGTACCATCTTAATTTCATATCTCCCACTGTGAGAAAAAAAGGTAGAAACACTGTTAATATAAACAGTGCTGTGCTCTTCAGAACTTGTGTTTGTATTTTATACTGAAACAAAATAGACTTCCTTGCCTCTGTAATTCCATATACCATTTATTTACTGCTGGTTCCATCATTACTCTAACAGTGCATCATCCTTCATGTGGCCTATGAAGACTGGCTTCCAATGATCTTCTCAAAGGTTGTTGCTGAGCTGCACTGATAATGACCACAAATGCACATCTACCCAGAATATGCAGGGAAATGAGACCAATAATTTATTTCCTGGTCATGCTAAATTCATCATTTCAAATTTTACAGCATAAAAAGTAGAACAGTATATCTTCCAACTATTTCTCTCTAGGATGCACATAATCATGGTATTCCTGGAATGTGATCTTTCTCAATGTTGGCTACACTCCTTCCTTCCACATGTTGCCAACAATGAGAAGGATAAGGGAGGTCTTCATGGGCAGGGTGAAGAGAATATCTGCCCTTTCTCCAACATGGTTAAGAATGTTTTGTGTGCTTATATATAAGGCAAGAGAAGACTTTTATCTGAAGAGACAAGGGTGTTTTAGCAACAGTCCTGAAAGTCCTTAAGCCCTCAGAAGAGATGTGGATGGCCCCTCTATGAGGACTACTGACTCAGGGTAGTGAGCTTGCAAGCAGAGTGGGTGTGACCATCCTGGGTACCAGTGGAGCCCCCTCTACACGGTAAAGAATGACCACAATATCCCTGTTTTAGACCTAAGAATCTATCATGGTTAGAATGTAGATGGGTAGTGCTAGATCACACACATGGCCCATGATTTGGAAATGGACCTTCAGTGTCCAAAAGCCATGCACTTATCCCATACCCAATATGAGTGATTATCATCTACATTCAGCATGTCAACTCCATTCTAAATTTGCACCATTTCGAAAAACAATTACCGTTTTGGCAACAGGAGCGATATAATCACCAGGCTTCCTGCTAGATAATGGGACCTGGCCACTGCCATCTGAAGTGATTCAACAGGCAGAGTCCTCAAACTTCATGGCACATCTAATCAACCTCACATAATTGGGAAGGCTATAGGGTCAGAGAGCTCTCCCAAGGAGAAAAATAGGGACTTGGATACAGTAGGTCCCTAGCTGGGCATAAGGCTTCAGCCTACATGACATTGTTAGTGTAGTCTGGATGCAGGTTCCAGAAAGGGAGTCATACATTTTTGAGTCAGAAGCTCTAAAGTATGGAACCCTCTGAGGAGCAGCCAGAGCAAGGGTCTTGCTTGCTTAAGTCTAAGGCAGTATACTCCCAATTACAGTAACCAATCTTTTTTTTTTTTAATTATTTTATTTTATTTTTTCAGTGTTCCAAGATTACAGTAACCAATCTTTAACAAAACCAATTGAATGAACCAGTGGGCTAGTGGTCTTATGAGCCATACTATGGGGTAAATGTAGGACTTGGAGATTGATTAAAAATACTGTTGATATTTTGTTTGAGGACTTGAGAACCACTTTGTTGCCTGTATTTGTTTAAAACTCCAACCAAAACTTTGATGTTGAACTTGTGAAACTACAGGAAACTGACAAAATAATTTAGAGTACAGAAATTGGGATTTTTCTCCTAAATCTTCAGCAGTTCTGTCCACTATTACATCAGGCTGCTTACAGCATGAAGCTGGAATGTCAATAAGGGGTGGCCTCAGCAAACAGTAAGATGTTTAAAGGTGATAAACTTATCTAGGGCTTGAGCTCTTAGTCTGTGCTTCCTGTAGGAAAAACCACAGTGAGGAAACAAGTCAGCAGACAGACATGCCAGTGAACTAGCAACATCAGCAAAACAACAGCACATCAAGTGACCTAAACCTGCCCTTAAGACCCTCTTGAAAAGATCAGAGAACCTCTTTAAATTCCATTACCTCAATGTCTATAATGCTTCTCAAGTTTGTCATCCATGGCAGTAAGAGTAATAAAGAAATTATGTGATGTGACATTTTATATAAAATATCATTGGAGAGTATTTGATTAACTAAGTTTATAAGGTTTACATACTATCTAGAATGTAGTTTAAGCCAATGCTGTCAAAATATGCTACATAGACTTGCTTAGGTTGGAACCAGCTGGAAAACTTTTTTTCTTATTTTTTTAACAGCTTTCTGGACCCTAGAATCATGGACTTTGGACATGGGTTCTTGAAATCTGCATTTTTAATAATGCTTTAAGGAATACAAAAAAATCTGATAACTATTGAATTAAGATATCAGAAATTATTAAATTTAGCCACATCTTCTGGGAGTAAGACATTTTTAATTTTGTTTTTTCCAGCTTGATGTGCCATATGCCATACAGCCAGCTATCTCTCACGGTTAGCCACCTGAACCCTAAAGCTAGCCAGCCCTTCCCTAGCACCAAATAAGGAGTATTTTCATAGACATAAAAATTCCTTCAGTGTTGTCTAGATTGAAAGATAGGCCTAGCTGTTGAGAGTCTCAGGCACCTGAAGTTGAGAAATAATGGAAAGTACATGTGGCAAAGCTTCTTACAGACAGGAAACAAATTAGTGCTTTTTAATTAAAAACTAGGAATCTAGAAATTTTTAGTTTTTTGTTTGTTTATTTGTTTGTTTTTGAGAGAGAGAGAGGGAATGCACACAAGCACCAGTGGGGCGAGGGGAGAGGCAGAGAGAGAGAGAGAGAGAGAGAATCTCAAGCATGCTCCCCGCTCAATGCAGAGCCTGATGCAGGGCTTGATCTCATCACCCTGAGATCATGACCTGAGCCCAAATCGAGAGTTGGATGTTGAACTGACTGAGCCATCAGGGATATTTCTGATTTCTTAAATTACCTTTTGCATCAGTTGTTCCTGAATGCATTTAAATGCTCTTGTTATTATAATATTTCTTCTTTCTCCCTTTTGTGTTGGGTATGTATTGGTAGAAATTATTGATTTTTCAAGACAGTTGTCTAAGCATTTCCAAAACCTTTAATCTCCATTTAATATCCTTTCTGAAGGGTACATTGCTTTTCTTTGCAACACAATGTCTCCTAAAGAATGTGTTAAAAATAATTTAATGTTGAGTTTTGTGGTCTTTATTTTTTTTTAAGATTTTATTTATTTATTTGACAGGGAGAAACACAGCTAGAGAGAAAACACAAGCAGGGGGAGCAAGAGAGGGAGAAGCAGGCTTCCCGCCAAGCAGGGAGCCCAATGCAGGGCTTGATCCCGGGTCTCCGGGATCATGACCTGAGCGGAAGGTAGTCGCTTAACCAACTGAGCCACCCAGGTTCCCCTGAGTTCTGTGACTTTTCAATGTGAAATTATCTTATGAGGATAGTCTCCTGAGATGGAAAGTTAACACTACCTGGTTATAAATTCCTTGAGATAGCGGAATTGAGCATTACTGAGAAGAAGATAAGAATATTAAAAAAAAATACTGTTGGGAATAGAAAAAGATAAGTTCTTGAAGTGATTAAATTGAAATGTAGTAAAAATTGAAACTGAAAGTGTAGATTCTCAGTCCATTTTGGAATACTCAGGTGCGTGAAGCCTAGAACTACTACCTCAGTTTACCCTACCTATCTATCACTAGTACCCAGTTAACCATAAGAAATTCTATATTTAAAAAAATGAAGGAAATAGACTAGGCATTTTATCTTCAGTCTTTAGTGTTGACTTGTTGTCTAGCCAACACATCTCTCTTCTTAGTCTCTGCCTGAGTAAGATGTTACCTTCCAGCGTCTGCCCATCCCTGTATTAACCATGGAAAAGCAACGCACAGCAACAAGTCTCTCTTACTGGTTGTGATCTCAGCAATGGATGTAATTGACCCAAAATTTACTTTATGTGGAGTTTGATGGTGGGTTTTACAATTTCAATTTAGGAACACAGGATGAATGTGACAAAGTGAATATCTAAAAGATTTTCTTTCAGATAAATGAAATCTATTCTGTGTTCATTGGCCACACCTATGTGTGGTGCTTTACTTGGAGTTCAGTGAGCCTGAAAAGAATACTGGATTCTGTCCTTTTGGAATTTACAGCCTAGATTGAAAAACAAAAACAAAACACACCCTCATACACGTGCACATACATACACTAGCTAACAATCCCTGACTCCAATGTGTTAACTATTATGAAGGTTCAGAGAGATGAAGGAAAGAGAGGATTCATTTTACATTCAGGGAAAGACAACGGCAAAAAAGGAGTCATGTTTTCTTTTTCTATTTTCAGATCATCAGCCAGAGAGTAAACATGCTTCCCCCCTCCCATTATTTTGGTATATTTCATGTACTTTCACACTCTTTTTTTAAAGAAGTAAGACCCATAGAATACCCTAAAATCTGCATTTTAATAAGTTTCATGAGTTAAACATTCTGACAAGAAAAAAATATAAAACAATGAGTATATTTTCCATCAATCTTCTTTTGTCATTGATAAGTAAAGCTTGCTTACATTATTGAGATAAACATGCCTTTCGGGCAAAAATACATCATTTTCCCACATATTTCTCTTATTATTTAATAGATGCTATGTCCAGGCTCAGGCTTCCAAAATATGTTTGATAATATAAATGTTTAATGAATCAAATTATACTTTATTAGTCACAATACAAAAGACTTTAATAAGAAAACATTTTGTTCTAATTATCTTTACTATCTCTGTCCAGGAGGACACTATTTCCAACTGAGTTCTTCATACTGTTAAATTTTCTGTTTTAATGTGGTATTAGTGGTACATGGAAAATGACAGAACTAAAAGAAAAACACCAGATGAGGGACAGAAATTAATGAGAGGATAGAAAAACCAGAAAACTTAAATTGTAAGTCAAAATACTGTGTTTTGGAAAAGATTAGCAAAATAGCTCAAAATAGCAAACAAATAGCTAGCTTTATCAAAGAAAAAAAAGAAAAAAAAATCCACAAAATAAAGAGTGATAAGATTGGAAATAATATTTGAAATGGAAGAAATTTTTAAACAATTCTCAGATACTATTTTGTACACTTTTATGGAAGTACATTTGAAAACCTAGGCCAAATGAGCAATTCCCTAAGGAAATACATGTGGCACCAGACTCAGATGGTTTCATAGATGAATTTTACCAAATCTTCACCATTACATGTAAGGAAGTCTCATTGTGTGGGTTCCTCCTGTCCTCTTAGTGTCATTAATATGTCAAACTGCCCTTATTTGAGACACATATTTCTTTTTTTTTTAAGATTTTATTTATTTATTTGACAGAGAGAAACACAGCGAGAGGGAACACAAGCAGAGAAACTGAGAGAGGGAGAAGCAGGCTTCCCGCCGAGTAGGGAGCCCGATGTGGGACTCGATCCCGGGTCTCCAGGATCATGACCTGAGCTGAAGGCAGTCGCTTAACCAACTGAGCCACCCAGGTGCCCCAGAGACATATATTTCTGAGAAGAACTCAGAAAATGTCATGCATTCCATTAGCTACAGCCTAGGAAATTAATTTTTCTGAAATGCTACATTTTATTTGCTTAACATTCATTATTTGCTATTATTATATCCTTTTTTTTCTGAGGCGATATGGGGAAAGAGAGAGAGAGGGGGAAAAAAAGAGAAAAAGTCCTTAATTTTATGAATGTGTAGTGATTTGTGATTTAAATAGGGGAACCTGACCAAGGGTTTCACCATCGGAAATAACCGCAAGACATCTAGGGTCCCTGTTATTTCCTGTTCTTCGAAACATACAGGCGCGATGTTAAAACATGGAAACCACACTGTGAAGGGCTGTGGCAGACTGTTGTGACCAATTTCAGTCCAAAGTAGATAGTAGCATTTGTTATAAGAATAAATGAATCTGAGTCTAGATGGTGAGGGTGTACTGCTAGGTTAAAGCAAAATTGTTATGCTATTTATAAAAACAGACAGATATATTCAGCTGACATAGTTCCCTATCATGTGCCAGGAGTTGCATTAAATTGCCTCAGTAAGAAAACCACATCTGAAACACAAACAGCAAATCACGTCATCACCTGATTAGGTTTATAATAACCCTTTGCCATTCCCCAAGACTTTTCAGTATTTCTAACTCCCCATCTGTGGAACTTAATGAGGATGTGATCAGACTGTAGAAACCAATCTTGCATTTTGCGCAGTGAAACGATTTTGCTTTGAATTTCCTAGTTTGGGAGAAAGAGAGACCAAAGGGCTTATTTAATGGCTAAACGATTCTTCCAGTTGCTCAGGATATGTATTGCACATACACAGTGAAGAATTTGGGGAAAAATCACAAATGATATTGAAGATCCCCTTCAGTCTACCATAAAAAGCTTAGCATAGACAGACTTTTATCCCAGTTAATGCCCATTGGAACTACCAGGCTGAACTGGAATCCTAGACCTCCAGAAAATAACATCTATTTCATTGACAAGAGTCCTTCCTTACTCAAGAATTTCTTTAGGAAAGAGAAGATGAAGGTACACTCTCATGTGTTACCACAGTGTCTCTCTGTCCAGAGTCTAGCTAATCTCCTCCATGTATTAATACCTTGACATCCCTTTTGTTTTTGGCCAAGCAGCCTGCAGTGACTTAAACTGACACAAGTCACCCCACCTCCATTAAAGCACATACCCTAGATAACAGCCCAGAGAGTCACAAGCAAGTATATGTTCATGATCTGATTTTTCCAAAAGTCCCTGAGATGAATAGCTTGCCCAGCCTCCAGGGACCTTCCCACTGTGTGCCCCTTAGATAGACCCCACCACTGAGCCTACCACGGAGCTTCCCAAAGCCCTCCTCGTTCAGTTTGGGTTGACCAATCTGGCCTTAGCCTGGGAACCCCAAAGCATTCTACCCTCAGACCCTAATAAATGCATTTGCCCAGGGGTCCTGGCTCTCTGCACTCTGCCTTCACCTCCCATGTGGCCCCTGAGGTGTTCTGGGTACTTTCTCCAGTATCTATGAGCACTAAATTTCTGTATTTCCGTGTCCCTTATGGTCTGTTGTTGAACCACAGCAACTCATCATCTGGTATCCCGTGCTCTACTTAATTGTTAATTTGACAAATTCATTATACTCACCTTAATGGTGCATGACCTCTTCTTTATCCAAAGTGCTCTGAGTTTTGATCTTGCTCAGGCATGAGACCTAGTTAGTGGTTGGGACTTTCTAATGTTATGACTCAAATCAGGCCTCTGTTTTGAAGATTTAGAATTGTTTTTTTTTTTTTACAATTTATGAAAGATATAACTGACTTTCTAAATATTTTACTTTGGAGGACATCAATTATTATGTAATCATTCAAGATAATTCTAAGTGTCAAATCATTCCTTGAGATACCACGTCTTTCCATGCTTCTCCATTTGCCTCTATGTAAGCTCTGTTTTCCAGATTCCTCCCACTTGGGGAAAAAATCATAGTCAAATTTTGTCCATTTCTTAAAAGATTTTATTTATTTATTTGACAGAGAGAGACACAGTGAGAGGGAGGACACAAGCAGGGGTAGTGGGAGAAGGAGAAGCAGGCCTCCTGCTGAGCAGGGAACCCTACGCAGAGCTTGATCCAAGGACCCTGGGATCATGACTTGAACCAAAGGCAGATTGAGCCACCTAGGCACCCCCGATTTTGTCCATTTTGATTGCTGCCTTTTCCACTAGAATTCCTGGCCTAGAATGAACAACCATCAAAGTCACTTTAAAAGATTCTAGTCCTGGGGCGCCTGGGTGGCTCAGTGGCTAAGCCTCTGCCTTCAACTCAGGTCATGATCCCAGGGTCCCAGGATTGAGCCCCACATCGGGCTCCCTGCTCGGCGGGAAGCCTGCTTCTCCCTCTCCCGCTGCTTGTGTTCCCTCTCTAGCTGTCTTTCTCTCTGTCAAATAAATAAAATCTTAAAAAAAAAAAAAAAAGATTCTGGTCCTTCTCTCATCAATGTATTTATCGTAAGTGTGAAAACCCTAGAATGAGGTAAGATTTTGTTGTTGTTTTCTGAGGTTTGGGTTTTGTTTTTTGTTGTTGTTTTTCCGGTTTTTGTTCTGTTTTGTTTTGAAAGCATGGGATATTCAGTCTAGCATTTCCATCTCCCAGACTCTTTCAACTCTACCTTCCAAATTATGTCAAGGTGTTTCTGATCTCTTTTGCTACTATGGTCTGTGCTCAGTATAAGTTATCCTAATGAACCTGAAAAATGTTTACACCCACACGGAGCTACCATGTTTGATACAGAAACTCTAGTTTAGTAAGAAACTGGGGCGCCTGGGTGGCTCAGTTGGTTAAGCAACTGCCTTCGGCTCAGGTCATGGTCCCCAGAGACCCGGGATCCAGCCCTACATAGGGCTCCCTGCTCGGCGGGAGGCCTGCTTCTCTGTCTCTTACTCCCCCTGCTTGTATTCCCTCTGTCACTGTATTTCTCTCTGTCAAATAAATAAATAAAATCTTTTAAAAAATTTTTAGTCTAATTTTTCACTTTGTTACCTAAGCAAGGTTGAGATTTTTAATATCCTATTTCCTTAGAATAAAGTGCTAGTAGAAGTTTTAGCTTTTCTTCTTCAAGGAGGTAGATTTTGTTCAGCCAAGAGACAAGCAATGAAAATCATTTCAAATGGATTCATTGGTCCTAGGCTTTCAAGATCTTCAAGATCATCTCTGATTTCATTGCTTCAGTCAACAAAAACTCACCCTTACTTAAAACAAAGTTCTAAGTTTCACTTGAAAACCTTGGGCAAGGTGATTCATCCAAAGGCTGCTATAATTCAGCAACTCAAAAAAATCAGTCTTTTAGGTTGATTTTCAGTGATCTTTAACCAGCTTCTGGAGTCAATAAGGTATTTTTCTAGGACTGTCACAGGAAGACTAATAGTTTCATCTTCTATTTTTACTGAACATTGTACATTATGAGCTTGTTTTCTCTAGCTTTGACCATCAGGATCAAATATTCCAGTCCACTGTCTGGCATTCTTTATCCCCTTTAAATTAGCCTTGTGGACTAGCATGTGATCCCTGAGTGTCACCCTCAGTGGATAGATCGGCCCAGGTGAACAATCCTGATCAATTGATTCATCCCATTGCCATGACCGCCCATGAGGAGCTATCTCCTCATCCAAAAGTCGCTACATTTACTCCATCTCATCCAAAAACCAAATCTAAATAACTCATATTTTCCTGAGAGTCTATTGCTAGAATCCATTTTTTATTTCTAGTTTTGGTACATTTCTTTGGTTGTCATCAATAGAAATCATTTATGCTTAACCTAAGGGGGGGATAAAGAATGTGTTAGAATAAAAATATGTAGCTTACCAAATCAAAGGACAAGTTGAAAAACTAAATCTTGGAGCAGGCTACATTCAGAATCGTTTCAATTATTCTAACATTAAGGACTCAGGAATTTATCATTGGGCAATATTATCAGGCAAACCCCTCCAATATCCTTCTGCCTCTCTGTAATAACTGAACTCTGAGAACAGAGAGACTGGTTTGCTAATATGGGTAATGGACCCACCTTTGTGGTGGTAAGAAGTAGATGGGACCCCATCTACTAATCCCCACTCTACTTTCCAAGAAGGGAGGCTGGGAGAACTATGCATATAAATACATATGTACATGTGTACAGACTCAAAAGAATGTCCCCTTAAACATGGAAAATGATTAAAAATTCTTACTGATTTTCATGATTATTCTGGGAAAGAAATCCAATTCTCCAAATGATGGTAAGTATGCATCATTCAACCGCATCCCTCAGCTTCCACAGTCAGGGCTTTGTGTAAATTATTTCCAGTGCATGGATTCTACACATTCTTGTTTCTGAAACTCAGCCTTCCCTTATCCTAGATGAGCTCTAGGGATATATAAATAGAAACATTAGACGGTGATGAAATAGGCTGGTCATCAAGATTTCCTGGTTGTCTTCATGTTCAACCATCTCCTCAAACTCTCTCCAAGGTGCCAGTCCTGCTAAATTTCTAATTAGGTGGTCTCTTAACTGTGTGTATCCAGATAGAAATGACAAATTACAAAGATAACAGGGACAGATTCTGGCTAAGGCTTTGTTTTCACCACCAACTTTTAGTGTGTTTTTTGACACAAGAAATAGATTTTCCTGCCATGGTAGATTTATTTGGTGTTGCCACTGAACTACCATCATGCTCTTCAATTTAGAGAACATTTCTCTCATGGAGGGCCACAGGTTGCCCCTGTAGCATGTTGTTACAAATGAGAAAAATACACCCTTACTGGATAGAATTAGAAAATCCACTCTCTGAGCAACAAAAAGCACTCAGGTATACAACATGACAAGCAGAGCAAGGACAGAACTCCATTTGCCCTTGGCCAGATGGCCTGGATCTCTTAGCACGATCTGATTTGCCATTTGTGGTGGCTCTGCTCTTGAATGATTTAGAACCATTGGAAGCACTAGAAACCTTTCTCTTAGGATTATCTAGTTGGAAGCATCAGGAAAAAAAGACCACAGAAAATTCTGCACTGGGGTCATCCAGTATTTCTATATCCACTCGATTACTAATGAAAATTGCACCATCTTACTGGTTGAAAGCTTTTTGCATTGTGGTGCCCAAGTCTTGATATGCTCCTATCTTCTTGGTTATTTAATATGGTACACCCTATTTAAGAGGCTGGGTCCCTGCTGAATATAGTCAAAGTTGAATAATGGGATGCCTATACCCTTTAATGAAAAGAAGCTTCTTGGCTCCCATCCTTCTTGTACTTTTTCCTCTTTCCTTGCTCTTGACTCTACTTTCTATTGTCTGCACTATGTCTTGTCCCCTTAAGACAAATTAGTGCAGGCTCTTATGTCTTGGTAAGTTCCTTTGCTGGGTCATTTTCCCTCCATCTCAACAATACCTTCATGGACATCATTAAGTCATGAGCCTTCTGTCTCAGCTGGGCCCTCAGCACCCTCTCAGGTGTACAATTGATCTCTATCTAGCTTGGCAAAAGCAGTTTCTCTCTGGCTTTTAGCCTTCCTTACTCAGTTTGGGCCTAGACTCACTATTTCAACCCCACTACATATTTGTTTTGATCCTCTGTTATAATTTTCTAGCTGAGATCCTTAATGTAGGTCAACCCAGCCACCCCCCTCATTGGTTTCTAGTAATACCTCACACCAGTGGTCCTCAAATGTCATCAGGCCATACCTGAAGGTCTCCCAAACTATTTCAGGGGGTCAGGGAGATAAAAGTCAATTTTATATTGATACTTATATGTCATTTGCCTTTTTAAATTCTCAATTACCCTTAGTAATGAGCTGCTGAATTTTCCAGAATGAATGTAGAAACAGATATGAGAGTCTACCTAGCTTATGTTTGACCTTATATTATCAAGAATTGCAAAAAGTTCAAAACAATGCTACTCTTCTCACTAAGCTTTTTTGCTTTCCCACATATAGTTATTTTTCACAAAAATGATATGTTTTAATGTGTTTATGCATAACATAAAAAATACATTTTAACGTTTTCAAAGGCTGTGTGGTAAAATTTTACAGATGTAATGAATGAACAAGAGCTCTGAGGGGCCCAAAAGCTGTTAAGACTGAAAGCCAGATGTCTGAAAATCACTGTTCTGAAACATGGACTCACTTGTGAACATTTTAGGAAAGTGAGGTGCTAAGTGCTTCTAAGTCCAGATAGTATGTTGCAGTTAGTGAATGTGGATTTCAGGAAACAGATATGTGATGAAGGTGTGTTGGAACTTTGAACCTTTGGTGTATAAGCGATCATTGAAGCAGCAGGTATGGTTGAAACGTCCCATGGAATACACAGATTAGAGGAGAATTGGGACCAGTTCTCAAGAAACAGCAACCTGAAGGGATAGACATGAATGAAAGAGTTTGCAAAGAAGGCTCCAGTAAAATGTCTAAAGACAGGAAGGAATTGAGGAGAGTGCAAAGTCACAGACATGAGGGGGCAAGTGTTTAAGAACACTTGAGCTAAGTAATTCTAGCAAATCCTGCTATGGAATCAAGTAAGATGGGACTTTGGTGACCTTGGTGAGAGACGTTTCAGTGACCTCGTGGGGAAGAGGTTGGCAGAAATCACACGGAAGTAGTTTTAGATAAAGTAGAAGATGGAAAGTTTACCATAGCAACTCTCAAAAAAAATCTAATTAAAAGGGGGGGAGAGAGGTAATATAACTGGGAGGAGAGAACACCTTGAATCAAGTGCTTTCTTTAACACCCCTTTATATGTTCTTAGCATCTGCCACCTATCTTACAAATCACAGAAAAGTTGTACTTGTTGTTTAAATTAATTAATTACCTCTTTCACTGTCTTAATATAAAGCAGGCTTATCATTTTTAATAAGGGAAATAAAAAGCTAGCTATCAAACCAGTTGAAAGAAGCCTTAAAAAGGAAATGTGAACTGAGGTAAATCAGAGAGGGAGATGAACCATGAGACTTTGGACTCTGAGAAACAAACTGAGGGTTTTGGAAGGGAGGAGCGTGGGGGCATGGGAGAGCCTGGTGGTGGGTACTGAGGGCACGTATTGCATGGAGCACTGTGTGTGGGGCATAAACCATGAATCCTGGAACGATGAAAAAAATAAAATCAATTATTATTTTAAGAAATGGAAGGCAATAATAAAGCAAATAATAGGAAAGCAAAAAAAAGAAAAATGAAAAAGAAACAGCCTTAAAATGCTTATATTAATAGGCCATGGCAGCTATTTGATATAATTTAGGCAAAAGACCAAAATATAAAAAAAAAATTGGGGGGTGCCTGGGTGGCACATTTGGTTGAGCAACTGACTCTTGATTTCAGCTGAGGTTTTGGTCTCAGGGTCCCAAGATCAAGGTCCACATCAAGCTCCTCCCTCAACAGGAAAGTCTGCTTGAGGTTCTCGCTCCCTCTCCGTGCTCTGTCTCCCCCAGAGAGCTTATGCTCTCTCAAATAAATAGATAAATCTTTTTTTAATTCCTTAAATATGCAACAAAATATAAATCATTTTTAGTTTTCAGAAAATGTGTATTCCTACCTAGATCCTCCCTGATGAGAGGATGTATTAAGGACATTTATTTCAACCAGTGAAATTGGGAAAGCAGAAGACATTTACTAACTGTGGGAGGTCTGAGAAAGGAATTGATTTTTGACTAATGTAAGGAGGTACTCAATTCATCTATGTGTATCTAGTAAGTGGAATTTTAAAATCCTAAATATACACTATAGTTATCAACAGTGATCTTTTAAAGGTCTATGAAGTATTAGTGAAGTGAAATCATCACAGAAAATCATATGTGCAGAAGAAAAATAAAATAAGCCTAATTAAAAGGGATGGTGATTAAAATTTATATGTTCAATTCATAATTCTTCAACTATTTTCATGACAGTAACATCTGTGTATTAAAAATTCCATTACAAACACAAGACACACAGGAGCCTCTGCAGGCTCAAAAATAAAACAAAATTATGCACAATTGAGAAATCAGCAGCATGCTAATGACCATTTGTTTTATTCATTTGTGAGATGGGTAACTGGTGAAGTGAATACTATCTATCATAATCATAATTTTTCTTTAAAGAAACATTTTTTTTTCTTTTAAACTGGAAGCTTGTTTTAAATAGAGCAGAGCCAATGACAAGTTCTCAAAATGTATCAGAAAATGGAATCCAGGGGCACCTGGGTGGCTCAGTTGGTTAAGCGACTGCCTTGGGCTCCGGTCATGATCCCGGAGACCCAGGATCAAGCCCCACATCGGGCTCCCTGCTCGGCGGGAAGCCTGCTTCTCCCTCTCTCACTCCCACTGCTTGTGTTCCCTCTCTGGCTGTGTTTCTCGCTGTCAAATAAATAAATAAATAAATAATCTAAAAAAAAAAAAAGAAAATGGGATCCACCTCCAATTACTGGTAGAAAGTCAGGACTAGTCAACTCTTAACTCTTTCAGTATATGGGTAGAAAGTAGAGTGGGGATGACACTTCAGCCTTGCTTGTCACGGACATCTACAACATTCTTCATTCCCCATCAGCTTTGAATGGCCTTTCTCTTTGGGAGGAAATGCCTGCTATAGGATCGTTACCTTTGCCCTGTGAGAGTCGGAAGTAAACTGTCAGCATCCTTTGCAGAGAGCATGAAGACCTGGGCGCCACAGTCAAACACATCTGCTGAGCCTTCTGATCAGAAAGGAACCATGGAAACAGCCCGATGCAGGATGTGGGAGCAGGGACAGCGCTGGCTGTCCAGAGATGGCGGCTCTGGGTTCCTGGTACAGAAGTACAATTAGCGCACTGGTTGTGCCTGCCCTTCCCACTGAACGTCTGGTGTTTGGCACCCAGCAGAGGCACCGGGCACAGTTTCTGCAATCATCCAGTTTCACGTTGCGTTTTGGAGGATTATTGCTAGAAGTTTAGTTCTGAAACTCTATTTCCCCCCAGTGAATCTATTAACCTTCTGATATTCTTAAATACATCGCTTTCCTGATTAAACTAGTCAGAACAGACTGTACTGTTTACATCTAACTGTTAGAACTGAGACACTATGGTAGCTCATAAATGGTGGTGGGGCAGGATTCAAGGTCTAGCTGTTTCTTTGAGCTGTTTGAGTCTTGGTTGGAAGAACTTATGTTTCTACTCTAAAAGGGTAATGAAACTAAGCATCAAAGTACAAGAAGAGTTGCATGACCTGCCAAGATCTATATTTGCTTCTTAACGCCACCATTGCTCGCTGTGGATAAGCGATTTAACCTCTTTGACTCTGAATTGTATCACTTAAGATAGATGATAATAATACCTAATAATTGTTAGGATTAAATGGGATCTTATTTACAAAGTATTAGAGCAAGGCTTTGTACTTCAAATTGACAGAGCTTTGATTCAGCTGTTGCTAATGCCTCATAATATTGGTGAAATTTCAGTTATAGAGACTCTAATCCATTCAAGCTACTTTATGCAGAAAGGGATTTATTTTAGAGGATTAAATCATTTCCAGAATGTCTGGAGGGCTGAAGAAATGGAGTTGAGCATGAGCTTCTAGGAAAGGCCCAAAGTCACCCTCAGAATATGCTAACAAAAAGCTGCCTTCCTGGTTCCGACCAGGAAAGTGTACAATCAGGAAGCTTTCTCTTTCTGCTAACTAGGGAGCTTTAGCCCAAGCTGCTGGCTCAACCACCTGTTCTACTCAGGAAGCTACCTGCTGAATCAGAAAATCATTATTCAGTCTCCATCGAGCTAAAAATATGCTTAACTTTGGCCTATTTTATACTCTGCATAAACAGAACCATAAATTATACACTGTTTTGTGTCGACAATGGACCATCACTTGGTGAGATCCATTCATGCTCCCCTGTGCAGCAGTGGGATCATCTTTTTTACTGCTGCCTAGCTGGGTATGGTAGGCAGAATCATGTCTTCCAAACAAGTAAACATCCTAATACCCAGAACCTGGGAAAACGGTACAGCCCAAGCCAAAGGGAAATTGATTTGCACATGCAATTAGGTTGCTAATCAACTGGTTTTAATAAAAGGAGATTCTTCTGATTACCCAGGTGAGCACCTAGTAATCACGAGGGTCATTTAAAGCGGAAGAGGCAGGACCGCAGGTCGGAGTGAGCAGTATGAGAAGGATTTGGTTGGCTTTGCCAGCCCTGAAGATGAAAGAGGTGGTTCAGGAGCCAAGAAATAAAAATGTATGAAACGCAGTAATGAAAAGTGAGTGTCCTCTAGACGCTGCAAAAAACACAAGGAAACAGATTCTTCCTTAGAGCTTCCAGAAAGGAATATGGCCCTGTCCACCCTTGATTTAAGCCCAGTTCAGCCTGCATTGGACTTCTGGCCCACAAAAGTGTAAGAGATCACATTTGTGTGGTTTTAAGATACTAAACTTATGGTAGTTCATACTAGTTTGGGTACTTTGTGATTTTACGGAAAACTAATATGCAGTGGTTCTCATCTTCAGCCCCATTGACATTTTGGACCAGATCATTGACATTACTACATGCTGTGTCATGTATTAGGTGTTCTGTGTTTTGTGTGTTCGTGTCAGCAGCATCCCTGGATTCTACTCACTCCATGCCATTAGCATGACCACCAATTGTGGTAATCAAAAATGCCTTCCAGACAATTCAAGATCACTCCCAGATGAGAACCAACACTGCACAATATTTTATTTTATAAATATGGCACAATTTAGCCAATCTATTTTTTGAAGTTTTTTTGGATTGCTTCTTTAGGTACAATCTACATATGTGTTTTGGTTAATATATCCTGAAAAGTGGATCACCTGGTCACAGAGTATGCTTTTTTTCCCAATCTGCAATTCTCTATGCAAAGTGTGGAAATTCCTGTTGCACCCATTCCTGCTAATATGTAACATTGCCTGCCTCTGTAATTTTTAGGTTTTCTAGTGAGTGTGTACAGCATCATCTCCTGATTCAAATTAGCATTTCCGTGATATCAAAAACAGTGACGCGTTTTGGGGCACCTGGGTGGCTCTGTGGGTTAAAGCCTCTGCCTTCGGCTCAGGTCATGATCTCAGGGTCCTGGGGTCAAGGCCCGCATTGGGCTCTCCGCTCAGCGGGGAGCCTGTTTCCTCCTCTCTCTCTGCCTACTTGTGATCACTCTCTCTGTCAAATAAATAAATAAAACCTTAAAAAAAAAAAAAAACAGTGATGCGTCTTTTAAATAAGGGCGTTCCTACTAGGATAGTCTTATATAGGAAGTGTCTGATCAAGTCTTCAGCCTAGTATTTTTTCCTATTGTCTTTTTTCTTTTTTGGTTTACACAGGTTGTTTTTATGTTCAGATATATGTTCTTTTAGGGGTATGAACATACGTCGACTGGGTGACTGACCCTAATATTCTCAGTGCAATAAAGCTGTGGGACTTAAAGTTTGGAATCTAGATAAAACTCCTTTCGGGTGGGCACGTACCTTAATTTTTGTATTCTCAGCTCTGTAAGACTGCCCAAAATTCAGTTTTCCTTTCCAGAGGCTTTCCAATGTGATGGGTTAGCCTCTGCCTCTGTGCAGCTACCTGGAGGAGAAACACCTTGCAGGGTCCAGCTCTCGTCTCCGGGCCTCCCTTCTCTTCAGCCCACATCTGGTTTTTGTCCCTCTGGCCCCGTGCTCTTGGCCAAAGCCCTGCCAGCATCTCTGCTTCCTTTCTGTAGTTCTCCACCTAGTTTCCCTGCCCCCCTCCCCAGTAGCCCCAACAATAATTGTCTAGTGCCTTGAGGGGAAAAACAGAATTCAGGTCAGTTTGTGATCTTGTTTCTCTGTTCAGGTTGCCGTGGGAACTCTCTAATACCTTCACACAGACAGTTTTGCAATTTGGAGCAATTTTGCGTTTGGCTAACTCTTCCCAACAGGAGAGATGTTCTCTGAATTCCATCCAAGCTGGATGCACAGGCATCACCGTGGAGCTTTAAGGCTTGAGATCTCACATTCATTATAATCATTCTGAATTTCCTCTCTTTCATTTAGTACCATTGTTCTCCACCGTAGTTTAAACTTCTGTAATACTAAGCCGTTTCTGATGTAGCCTTTGTAGCCAGTGATAAGAGATTCTTTTAGGAAAATCACAGTTCTGTCAACCTCTGACTGTGCCTTGTCCTGAGAACATAAAACTACGAGCTGGGTCTTTTCTTTCTTGTGTTGTATGGTTAGAAGCAGTGAGCCACCCACTGCGTTTGTGTCTTTCATGCTCAAGAGGTTCATTGCACGAGCTACTAGGTCTCCCAAAGACTTAGCCTCATTTCGTGACCATACATGAAAATTGTTTTTCCATGGTCTCCCTGGACCACTTTCCTACCATTTCATGTTGATGCAATCCTTTCCAGGTAACTTGTCCCAGAGTCCTCTCTCCTAGAGAGTTCTGTGAGCTACACACATGCCTGTTACTGAGAAATGCATTGTTTTCAGAAACAAGTGCTCTTTTGTTTGACTTCAAAGAGAAAGGTTGACTCATCTTCCAGAATGGTGAGAGAACTGAAGCAATGGAGTAGGCTCCACTTCTAGGGAAAATAGATCAAAGCAGTACCTAAGCCTTGGGCCATGAAAGCACTGGCCACTGCTGCGATGGTAGGAGCTGTGGACTCCTCCAAGTTACACAAACTCTAGTAGGATTAAATTCTCACATAGGTTCCCTTTTCTGAAGTATTAGAATTAAAAAAAAAAATTCTAACATTGTAAGGTGAAGTAAAAGAAGTTTACCTTTACTGAAAAAAAAAATATATATATATATAATTTTTTAGGAGAGAAAACTTTATTTCCTTATAAAAGAGAAAAAGCTCCATGTCAGTAACTTACTCTTCATTTCCCAGATCGTTTTAAAATTTCATAAAATACATTTAAAAAATACACAATAGTTAATTTTTAGTTTTAATTTTTATACAATGAAAGGATGTCACTTGGTAGAACTATATTATTCTTGGTAAGACAGTTTAAAATGTGTTTATCTATTCCTCTAAAATTTTTTTTCAGAGTAACACACCTCACTGATCTGACACACTTACTCTGAATATAATACTGTCCTTTGTGTACGAAGACCACACTACTGCCCAGGGACCAGTAGAGCATGTAGTTTTCCTAAAGAGATAATAAGTATCAAATTCCGAATCTGAGTGGCACCAACCATAGCCTTGGAGATTAAAAAAAAAGAAAAAAAAAAGAAAACAGCATGCATTTTCAAAAATGTCCAGCTAAAATTATTGGTTTATTTTTGTTTAGCAGTAGAACAAAGCCAGGTTCTCACCAAGTTGTGGATTAAACTGCATTCAAAGGAACATTGATAAGATTTTAATAGTAGTCATTGAAAATGGCAATATGGCAAATAAACTTGGGATGCTGGGTTAAACAGATTTGAAATGACTTGTTTTTGTTTTTTATTGTGTTTGGATTTTATAAGACTTCTAAAAGTCTTCATCTGATAAGAATTTTGTTGATTATCTCAGAAAGTATTAGAGGTTGCAGTGTCCCCAAATTTACCTGACCACAGAATTGTCCCCACTTTCAAATATGCACACTTTTTTCTTCTTCTCAAATAACTTGTGTATATTCTTCTGACCTCAGTTAGGGAAATGCTATCCTAACAAAGAAATAAAAAATGACAGTTGCCAGGAAATCTTGACAACAGCATTTTACTTAAAAAAAGTTCAAAACACAAAGTGGACCTACTGAGTCAGAAAAAAATTTCTACAAAAATTTACCTTTGAAAAAAATTGAGTAACAAGAATAATGTCCTTGTACCAAGTCCCTTCTCTGAAAGAGAAACAAGGGCTGGTTTGCAGAAGAGTGGTTTTTTTTTGTTTTTGTTTTATTCTTTTGTCCAGCAGAATCCCACCTAAATTCTCAATAAATATTGTCAGAAATGAAGTCCTCCCTTTATAATTCATTTCTGTAATCAGTAGCTGTAGCTCAAACAAGAATAGCTTTAAAAAAAAAAAAGATTTTTTTTATTTGACAGAGAGAAACACAGCCAGAGAGGGAACACAAGCAGGGGGAGTGAGAGAGGGAGAAGCAGGGTTCCCGCCGAAAAAGGGAGCCCAATGCGGGGCTCGATCCTGGGTCTCCAGGATCATGACCTGAGCCGAAGGCAGTTGCTCAACCAACTGAGCCACCCAGGCACCCCAAGAATAGCTCTCTTGAATCTAAACTAGTCAAGGGCTCTACTTCTCTTATGGCAACCTCTGAGACGTTTGCTAAGTTCATTTGGAGCTTCAGAACTGCACTACTGAATCTATAAATGACCCATAAACAACTAGATACCAATCTCTGCTTCTTCTAACTCAAGTTCCTTTTTGTTGAGATATTTATATATTCATATTAAATACATCGTTAAATGTGCAGTTCTGTGGTTTTTAGTATATTTATCACATTCCACAAGTATCAGCTATTCCAGAACATTTGCATCACCATCCTGCAAAATACCTCCTACCTGTTAGCAACCACTCCCAGTTCCCCTCATTTGCTCACAACCACTATATGTATTTATGTATTTACCTATTCTGGAATTTCATGTGGATGAAAACTTAAGTGACATTTTGTGTCTCGCTTCTTTCACTTAGCTTAATGTTTTTGAGGTTTATCTATCAGTACTTTATTCTCTCTTATTTTTAAATAATATCCCACTCTATGAACATAGCATGTTTTGTTTATCCATTAACCGTTTAAGGGGCATACTTCCATTATTTTGGCTGTTGTGAATAATGTTGCCATGAACAACTTTTTATAGATTTATGTTTAGTGTACAAATGCTTGTGTGAACATGTGTTTTCAGTCTTCTTGGATATGAACCTAAGAGGAGTTGCTCGGTTCTGGAACTCAGTATTTAACTTTTTGAGGAACTGCTGAAGTCCTGCATGGAGGCAGCATTTGTTATTTTTCTAAAAATATAAAGAACTCTCATAATTCAACAATAAAAGGCTGCCTCCATCCCAATAAAAATGGGCAAGTGACTTAAATTGGCAGTTCTCCAGATAAGTTATACACCAGACTAATTAGCTCACAAAAAGATGCTCGACATTGTTAGTCATGAAGGAATGAAAATGGGAACCACCAGATACTGCATGTAGTGTTTTTGAGCTTGAATAGGACAATACCCTGTAATTTTTTCTTGTTTTTCTTGAAGAAAAACATAGTTACCTCCAAGGCAACTAACTTCACCAAGTACTAAAACACCTGGGGATCATTATACTTCTTGGCCAGAAGAATGGGCTTCAACTGGCCCATTTCATGATAAACCCTGCTCCCTTTTCTCTTTAGTGAAGCTTCTACTTAATGCACATTATCGGAAATTAAGTCTATATTGTTCCCCATAAGTTTCCTGAATCCATAGCTTTTTGTCACCAGGAAGGGATGAATTTTACATTTTTAAGAGAACACTTGACCATCGAAACAGTATTTGATTCCATGTTCTGTCTGACTCTTGCCAGCACACCTACCTACCCTATTGTTTTCAGGTGTCCTAGAGTTTTATAGTTTCATCTTTGATCCAAGAAACCTTCATTCTTAAATGGGTCATAGTTCTTTGTATTCAAGAGACTCAATTTTAAAAACACAGTTAAATGTAACAATACAGCACTGGATAGAAATGTGATACTTTGGAGTGTATCAGACAAGATAACATTTTGTTTCTAAAAATTTATGAAAATTAGGGGCGTCTGGGTGGCTCAGTTGGTTAAGCAACTGCCTTCAGCTCAGGTCATGATCCCGGAGATCCAGGATCGAGTCCCACATGGGGCTCTCTGCTCAGCGGGAAGCCTGCTTCTCCCTCTCTCACTCCCCCTGCTTGTGTTCCCTCTCTGGCTATGTTTCTCTCTGTCAAATAAATAAAATCTTTAAAAAAAATTTATGAAAATTATAAGATCATTTCACAATTATGGATGTTTCTGAGGAGTGGTTCTAATATATGCACAACACTCACACACAGATGTTCACACGTTTCTAATGAAATACTGGCAGAAAAGCCTTTAAAATAGGAAGTAGTGACCTACTTAGTTTTTTCTGAGTGTTCTATCTTTGAGACCAGAAATTTCACAGGTAAAGTTTTCATTCAAAATGTAATGGGAAGTACCTAGAAGAATCCTTCTATGCTCATGCTAAAACCTTTTCTTCATGACGAGGCATAATAAGATCATTTTTATATATAAGCCGTGCTCTTTTTTGTATGCCAGTAAGCAAAGTACAATATCATATAATTGCTTTAGAAGAGGTCATTAAGAGTGAGAAATATAACTTTGTACAACGTTTTCCCTTTTACAAAAGTGCTTTTTATTTCCCAATTTAGAAGAATTTGCTGAAGCATGCACATAGATGTTGGAGAATAAATTATGAGAGACCATACCGGCAGTACTGATTTTAGAAGCTTATGCTTCTCAGTGGAATTTTGATGAATGTCTCCAATGTATATTTATGCATATTAACAACGTTTGAATTCTTCCTCCAGTATAGTACTGCTTCTGAAATAGTGAGCTTTAAAGCAGTCTTAAAAGGTTTCATTACAGGTGATGTTTTTCCCTTAATCTCTGGGCATACCCTTGCCATCACTCCTCCCCTTCGGAGGCTATGTATGTGCTAAAGAAAATAATGTAAACCATAGCTCCCTACTTGCAAATATTGATAACTCTGGCAAAGTTGAAATGCATTTTCTCTTCTGCACTTACATCTTATTTTCTTCGGCAGTCATCTACATTCCATAACCTGTCTTGGTTCAGGGGCAGGAAACTTTTCATTTTCATTTTCCCCTGGGAATCTTTTCAGAAGGGAGAACATAAACCTCCTTCAAAACCAAGGTACCCCATGTGTGGTGGCCTTGGATCTGTAACCCACTCTCAGTCTACCAAACAGACAGTCGATGCTGGGGAGAAATACCTGACTGGCATCCATGACTTAAACATTCAAAGGACTTTTAAAGCCACATTTATTTATTTCATTAGTCAGAGGCTACATTTTGCTCTTCTGTATGCTAGCTCAACATGTGGTCCTCTATTAGGTATGCTGCCTTGTGATGATTTACATTTAAAAGGGCATGCAAAGTAATTTTAAAGATGTTTTCATCTCCTCTCACTGCTAACAGATTTGAAAAGTGAAATGCCTTCCTTCTATTACTGATTTTTATCGTTTTCCTTGTGGCAAATGTACGTTCTTATCTCTTGACTTTGAGTGCACATGTCAGCATGTTCCTGTTTCATTTGCTCTCTCACGGAGCAGAGAACTAAAAATTGATGGTAAAATGTATAGTGGAATTCTGGAACTGTCTGTGAACTGTCAGGTTCTCTTCAGCATAATCCATAGGTGTTAGACCAATTCTCCACGTTCGTATCAAGCCTGATCATACCCTGGATCTCTAGGGCTACAACACACCTCTCATCCTTTGATCTTTCTGAAGAGCTTGTGCAAAGTAGAAGAGAAAAAAATAGTAAGGACCCAGTGGCCATGGACCATTATGGGAGCTACCTTCAAATTTCTTGCAGCTTTCTTAAGATAGCCACTGAGCCACTAACTCTATAAACTGTCTGTGGAGGTATCCACTGGATCTAAACAGCATGGCTTCCTGGAATCAGTACTTTCTCCATGCCTTCTCAATTCATATTTTATAAGCAATAGGTGGCTCAGTGGGTTAAGCATCTGCCTTCAGCTCAGGTCATGATCCCAGGGTCCTAGAGTTGAGTCCCATGTCAGGCTCACCTACTCAGCAGGAAGCATGCTTCCCCCTCTCTCGCTCCCCCAGCTTGTGTTCCCTCTCTCACTCTGTCTCTCTGTCAGATAAATAAATAACTAATCTTTAAAAAATAAAAAACAGGCTTCTTTTCATGGGAACTTTCAAGAAATGTAGGTTTAAAAAAATTGGAAATCAACAGCACAAAGTCAAAAGCATCAAAGTGAACAGATGAAAGAACACAGATTTTATGTTCTAATTCAACTACACTTGATAGTATCTACTGAACTCTCGTTGTGTATAAGGCCATGTCTTAAGTGCTCTAAATGAATGACCTCACTCAGTCCTTCCAACATGCTAATGGAGGTAGATAATATTATCATCCTCATATTATAGATAAGAAAACCAGTAATCGTATGCTAGTAAGTGGTATTGTGATTAAGATTAAAATCTCTCTAATTTGGCATAACTTCAATACAGAAGACACGCGGCTCCTTAGTTTAGCCAGTCTGTTGAAATTAGATTCTAGGTCATCTTTGTTTTTTGTTGAGTAACTTATCTTCTCTGGAGGGGATAATCTCGCATGAATTTCAGGTTGCCTATCATTTTGAAATTTTGCAAAATATCTACCCCCTTAACAGAAAATCTTTGTCATAACAATTGAAATAACATAAACTATACAAGAACATAAAAATCATTAAATTGTAAATATTCATAAACGTGTGTGTGTGTGTGTGTGTGTGTGTGTAAATATCCATTTCTCATAAAAAAATCCTTTTGGTAGATACAAAATGTTCATACATTTGGACAGGAAAAAATTATAGGCAAGGGAGTGGACAGTAAATACAAGCAAAAGGCATTTCTTCCCACTGGGAATGGGTGATATTTATGAAGAAAACCAGTGTCTGTAAAAACACAATGAATAAATATTTTGTATACAGTTCTTGATCGTGAATATACTGCAGCTGTAGAAATGGAGAACTATCTGAAAGCAGTAAAACAAGTAATAGTCATTCTAGAGCAGAACATCTTGGGACAAGAAGAGGTGGTAGAAACATAGGAGATCCAGGCCAACCTGACAGATTAAAGAAGAGAAAACTCTCCCAAAATTCAACAAAAGGAATTACTGAAGCACTAATTTAGTATTCTAACCAAATTCTGCAAAAAACAATGAAAAGTTTATACTAGAAACCAGCTGTAAATGATGAGTATGTTTTAGGCATTTGTGCTAAGCTCATTGTGTAAAATAAGTGATATAGGTATCTTCCCAAAGTTAAAGGAACCAGCCCTCTAGGTTATTCTGCTATAGGTAAAACCTGGATTTTACTACAATTCCAGTAAAAATAAGAGAGATCAAGATTTCTGGGACTGGGACTAGAACTCTTAGGGATGCATGACTTGGGATGACATCACTAACGTGGTATGTGCCAGAAGCATTCTCTTTGCGGCAGGCAGAAACTGGCAAGAAAGACCCTATTTCTGTGGCTGGCACTTCTGTGCCTTACAGGATGTAGCCTTTGTGATGCTCAGGCTTGGCACGGGTTGAGGAGAGAATCTGACTCACCTGCAATGCTTCCTCTGAACAGGAACACGCGTTTGTTGAACTCCTTTTCCATCTTTCTGCGGAAAGCACTTTGGAAGCAGCTTGTTCTGAATTCCATCTTGTGTGTCTGGTTAGTATGGAAGAAACAGGCAAAGAGGTAAAGTTTGAGGTCTTTTGACACACTGAAGGTAGGACACCATAGAAGGACAAAGGTAATTCGTCTGCTGGACTCGAATCGAGGATCTGGAGGCAAGTCCCAAAGACAGATGGATCACTGATGACATGACCTTGGTACTGCTTGGAGGCCCTCCTAATCTAGAGGCATCGTGTGTCAGGCCTGTCCCCCAAGGAGAAACTTCATCTGTACTATCGCCATCACGAAGGGCAGCAATGTGGACAGGAGATACAATGGATGGCTCAAAATCTAAAATGCTGGCAGAGAAAAGAGCATGCGAAAGGGATCTATGGCTCCTAATCATGTTTACCCCAGGAAGAATTAAAAAAAAATGTTGGAACATTTCAAGATTGGTCAAAATCACAGAGCAATTGAAAAATACTCAAGATGCCCAGGGATGCCTGGGTGGTTCAGTCGTTAAGTATCTGCCTTTGGCTCAGGTCACAATCCCAGGTTCCTGGGATCGAGCCCCTCATTAGGCTTCCCTGCTATGTGGGAAGCCTGTTCTCCATCTCCCACTCTCTCTGCTTGTGTTTCCTCTTTTGCTGCGTCTCTCCCTGTCAAAAAAATAAAGAAAAATCTTAAAAATAAAATAAAAATACTGAAGATGCCCAGATTTCCCCCAGAATCTTCTTTAAAAAAATATATATTGATTTGACAGAGAAAGAGAGAGATCGCAGGTAGGCAGAGAGGCAGGCAGAGAATGAAGAGGAAGCAGGCTCCCTGCTGAGCAGAGAGCCCCATGTGGGGCTTGATCCCAGGACCCTGAGACCATGACCTGAGCTGAAGGCAGAAGTTTAACCCTCTGAGCCACCCAGGTGTCCCATCCCCCAGAATCTTCTACACCAGCTCAAGTTCTAAGTAGCACACACCAGAACATAATAGATGAAATCTGGGGAACAGCAGTTCCTAGGGGCTGATAGATAGCAACCCAATGTTCTCTGAGGCCTTCCTTCAAGAAGGAGCGCCAGTTTGAACACCAAATATGCTATAGGTCCAGTGTGGAATCAAATTTTGCTCCAAGGAGACAGAATAATTAATAATGTTAAAATGCTGGAAAATAAAAAGAGCGTGTAATAGAAATTGATACTGAATTTTTCCTACATCTGTATTGTTTTTTACTCAATATGAGAAGCTTTTTATAAAACCATGTATGAGCACTACCAAAAATATAAAAAGTTAATAAAAATATATAAAACCAGGAAATCACGGAATCAGGGAAGCTTCTGTAACAACATACTACCATAACAAGATTCATTTTTGTCAGGGGGTGTTATGCCACGGGCTGCTGGCATGCAAAATTCTTTCTCTGGTAAATAGAGAAAGCAGACAGAGTCAGAGTCACTGCTAATCCAGATGTATCTTCTGTGATGACAAGAAAATGTTGGCCCCTCTGGGCAATATAGTTTTGTGACTCTTCAGTATAGAAAGCAGGCTATGTCTTTGGACTAATGAAAAACTGCCACTGTCCCTATGGGTGAATGCAGTCCCATGATGAGCTCCTATTGGCAAGGGAGCTGCAAACTGGATTTTAGCTCTTGCTCGCTCTCTTGGTAGGGTACTGTTGTGCAGTCAACATTCCATACAACTGTATGTGATATCGATGCCTGTACTTTAATCATGCTTTTACTAAAAAAGCATAGAAAGTACATATATGAATATTGGAAAGACATACTAACCTTTGAACAAGGTACTGCTGGATTGTGGAATTGTGTTATTTTTCCATAATATAAAAATATTTTCCACAATATAAAAATATTCCAAAAATAAAAGTATTTTTACATTGTGGAAATGTGTTTTGAAATTATCTGTAATTTACAAATTATTCACAACAAACCAGTACCATGACTGAAATAAGACAAAAACAGTAAAAACTATTAATTTTCAAATCCCCTTTCATTTGGAACCTCTTCTCTCATCCTGTTATTTTTGTCATTTATCTTCACTTTGTGTTACTATTGTTCCAGTTATATTTTATTTTTTATTTTTTTTTAAGATTTTATTTATTTGATAGAGAGAAACACAGCCAGAGAGGGAACACAAGCGGGGGGGGGGGGGGTGAGAGAGGGAGAAGAAGGCTTCCCGCCGAGCAGGGAGCCCGATGTGGGTCTCCGGGATCATGACCTGAGCCGAAGGCAGTCGCTTAACCAACTGAGCCACCCAGGCATCCCTGTTCCAGTTATATTTTAAATGAATCCTGATAGCTGGCATTTGTCTGGCAGTGTTAATCACTGGCACTAGATATTTCCTCACATACTGGGGTGTGGAAGAAAGCAGACTTCAAATCTTGGGTCTAACACTTTGTAATTTGGTCATCTTGGCCATTTATTCTAAACCTCAAGTTCCTCACTTTAAAATACAATATTTAATTAGTAAGATTACTAAAAAGGGGGGCCCCTGGGTGGCTCAGAGCGTTAAGCCTCTGCCTTTCGGCTCAGGTCATGATCTCAGGGTCCTGGGATCGAGGCCCACATCGGGCTCTCTGTTCAGCAGGGAGCCTGCTTCCCCCCTCTCTCTCTGCCTGCCTCTCTGCCTATTTGTGAACTCTCTCTCTGCCAAATAAATAAATAAAAAATCTTAAAAAAAAGATTATTAAAAGGATACAATTAATGCACAGAATATAGCTATGCATAAGGTTTTAATAAGTTATAATTACTATTATGTCTGAATTTCTTCAAAAGTGATTGCACCCTGAGTCTCCAACAGGTTCCAGGGGCGCTAACTGGTCATTCATCTTAGGTGAAAGTACACTTGAAGCAACTCCTAAAATATGTTGGTTTCAAGTAATTTATTTCATTTCTCCCAAGTATATGCAGCTAAATTTCTTGAGCATTGGGATGAGAATTAGCTGAACTACTGAAACCAGGAAAGGAGTGTTTGTCTAAAGTATTTATAAGCATGAGCTGTTATTAACAGGAGGGACAGTTCTGCTAAGTGGCAGGGGCACGTAGAGGCAGCAGAAGCAGGGAGTAGAGAACAGGGCAGATGGGAGGTAGAGATAGGATGCTTGAGATGCCTCTGCTACCTACCTGAAACATAAGTGAGACTAAGGAGTCAACTACCGGTCTCTAGGTTGTTAGCTCACTTAGAAAACAACTGAGAGGGACACCTGGGTGGCTCAGTTGGTTAAGCAACTGCCTTCGGCTCGGGGCATGATCCCGGAGATCCGGGATCGAGTCCCACATCGGGCTGCTCCGCGGGAAGCCTGCTTCTCCCTCTCTCGCTCCCCCTGCTTGTGTTCCCTCTCTGGCTGTGTTTCTCTCTGTCAAATAAATAAAAATCTTTAAAAAAAAAAAAAAAAGAAAACAACTGAGAAACAATCTTGTAGAAGGAGCCAATTCCACAATTTCTAACTTCACGATCTTTGGCTAGTCACAGCTTCCAGATTGCCAGTGTTATTTCTAAAATTTGAAAAAAAATAGTTATTTGCATTGATTGAGGATCAAGAGAGACATGTTTACAAAACTGCATTTTAAACATTCTGCTTGTGTGTGAGTCAGTATCACTTAGAGTCCAAATGGCAGTCTTCCTCTCCCTTTGACTGAGGCTTCCCAGTAGCTGTGTTAGAAGACCAAGAGGAGTACAACCAACCCCAAAGTTACAGCGCATTTGCAAGGATGTTTATGCATTCATTGATAAAACAAATGCTTATTCACTACTTACTGTGTTTCAGAAACACAGAGTAGTAGTGATGCAGCATAGGCCTACGGTGGTAAATAAGCCAAGATAATACTATTCCTCATCACTACAAACTATGCTATGCAAATTCTGAGAAAGGAATTGTAGGCTGCTATGAGATGGGACACAGGATCTGACCAGGTTGTCCTCAAGAGACAAGTGACATGAGACCCGAAAGACGAAGGGGTGTTAACCAAAGAGAAAGAGAAAGAGTCTTCCCACAGGGAAGAGTGTACAAAGACCCCTGAAATCAAGGGAGTGTGTATATTGCATGAACTGGAAGAGGGTCAGTGAGGCTGAAACATCGAGTCAAAAAGAATGAGCTAACTTTGAGATGTCTGAGTATTTGTAGCCATGCTATAGCCATGGCATGGCTACAGTAAGGATTTTGGTCTTGAGGCAGAATGCAATAACCATATATTCAGTTGGACAAAACTAATGATAATGCAGTATAAGAGAAGGACATAGAGAAAAGATACTTAGTTAAATCAATGGATTTGCTAAGAGAGATATATGGGTGATAGAGTTGGAGGCATAATACATATTTTCTAATTCCCTGCCTATGTATTTTGATGGATAATGGTTGCATTTACTGGGTGCCAGATTTGGGGGAAAGAGCATGACTTCAATTTAGGCATGATGAGTCCAAAGTGATTTTGAGATATCAAAAGGGGATGTGCTAAGTAGGTTAATAGAAATTCGGGTCTGGCATTCAGAAGAAGAGATCTGGGTTGAAGTATAATTTGATCCTTATCCAAGGATACTCGGGTTAGAAGCCATGAGCTTGGCTTTACATAAAATAAAGAATACAATTGGGGCGCCTGGGTGCCTCAGTTGGTTAAGTGACTGCCTTTGGCTCAGGTCATGATCCCGGAGACCCGGGATCAAGTCCCACATCGGGCTCCCTGCTCGGCGGGAAGCCTGCTTCTCCCTCTCTCACTCCCCCTGCTTGTGTTCCCTCTCTGGCTGTGTTTCTCTCTGTCAAATAAATAAAATCTTAAAAAAAAAAAAAAGAATACAATTAAAAGGTAAGAACACTTGTACCAAGACAAAGACAAAACTGACTGCTATGTAAGCTATATGGACCTTACTTAATCTGCTACATAATTTAAACGATCTCTGGGGCACCTAGGTGGCTCAGTCATTAAGCATCTGCTTTGGGTTCAGGTCATCATCCCAGGGTCCTGGGATTGAGCCCCACATCAGGCTCCCTGCTCAGTGGGAAGCCTGCTTCTCCTTCTCTCATTCCCCTTGCTTGTGTTCCCTCTCTCACTATTTCTGTCAAATAAATTTAAAAATATTTAAATGATCTCTGAAGAATAATTGTCCATAAGTTGTTTAGTTGGATCCCAACCAGTCCCTAACTCAATTTTCAGAAGCAAATCGCGCCAATTATATTTCTTTTATAGTTTGGTGATACTCATGCTATGATCATGGCATGTTTTTTAGTCAATGTATTTTGTTGTTATTTGCTAGCCCTTTAGATTATTAAAAAGAAATGCAGCCTGTTTTCGAGAGCAGATCACTTACTAAAATCGTGCCTTGGTGCCAGAAATATCATTTAGAAAAATAAATGGGAGGGGCATCTGGGTGGCTCAGTCGTTGAGCATCTCTGCCTTCGGCTCAGGTCATGATCCCAGGGTCCTGGGATTGAGGCTCACATTGGGCTCTGTGCTCTGCGGAAAGCCTGCTTCTCCTTTTCCCACTCTCCCTGCTTGCGTTCCCTCTCTCACTGTGTCTCTCTCTGTTAAATAAAATCTTAAAAAAGAAAAAAAGGAAAAGAAAAATGGGAAAGAATGCAAGAGTCTTTGATGTAAAAACCTAGAAAATAGTATACCAATTGGACAACCCTCTAAATGTTTTTCTAAGGTTAAAAATGGAATCTCACAACAGATCACAAACTTTCTAACTATTAGCCTTGGAAACCATTACAATAAGTTGGTTCTAACTCACTACTAAATTTCCCTCCATTCACGTCACTGCCATTCTTTCAAGTGCCATAAACAAAGTCATTACAAAGATGACCATGAGAACATGATGTAGAAATGACAGTCTCAGCCTGCTTGGGTTCATGAACAACCACATCCTTTCTTTGGCCCAGCTAGGACCAGTAAGATAGCAAGAAATAAATGTCTATTAAACTGGGCCATTTTAAATTTGGGTTAACTACTTATTGAAAAGTAATCCTACTTTAATCAAAAGATCATTTTTTGATCTTTTCAATGTAAATTATATAATCCTGGTCGACCATCAAGAGAGATGACAAGGGTGCCTGGGTGGCTCAGTGGGTTAAAGCCTCTGCCTTCAGCTCAGGTCATGATCTCAGGGTCCTGGGATTGAGGCCCGCATCAGGCTCTCTGCTCTCTCTCTGCCTGCCTCTCTGCCTACTTGTGATCTCTCTCTCTGTGTGTGCCAAATAAAGAAATAAAATCTTAAAAAAAAAAAAAAAAAAGAGGATGACTAGTCAAGTTCCATTCAGCCTTGTTCCAAAGGAAAGGTTATTTAAGAAACCAAAGGAGCTGAGCAGTCATGTAGATGAACCGTTGAGACAGTTGCAGTGAATAAATACACTAAAGAAGGGTGAATTTACTGTGACGTTAAGGATACCGTTTTGGAACATTTTGTCAAGAAAGATTTCGTGGAGATTCTAGTAATCCAAGTAATAGGATAGCATTCATGTTACTATTATCCATCATCTATTTACCTATTTTTCTGTTGTTTTATTGATGGATTAAACAAAGATACACATAGAAAGTCAGGTTCTTCTCTCCAGCTTCAGCTAAGTGAGGTTTTTGTATGGCCCTAATGACAAGTGCACAAATATCAAGTCATAGAGCAAAAACTAACCTCTTAACCTGTGATTGCTGACATTGATGGGCACTAGATAGTAGCTGTTTGTCAGGAAACGTAAGTATAAGTTTTATCATTCTAAAAATTTGAGAAAAATTTCAAAGTGCCAAAACTACAAAAATATGCATAATACGGAAACTAGCTAGAGAAAAAAAAAAGTATAGATCTTAGAGATCTTAGAAGTATCATCATGCATTTGTATGAGATGAGAATGTAACTCTACAACTATGAAAACAAAGAATATTAGAATAATGGAAAGGAGAACAGTGAAATAGCATCATATGTGAATAACAGGCATTAATTAAGTTGCAGGAGCAAAACATAATAACACAGAATTAAAAAAAAAAAAACCTAGACATTACAATGCAAAATATATGGGAGAGAGCTAAACTCATCTAAAAATAGTAGAATTTTGAGTAACTATGAAATTTTTCTGGAGATGGATAGATATATTTTGGTAGGCATATTATGAACCAAGTTATTGGAGACAAACATTGAAAGAATCAGCAGTAAAACAATAAAGAAGTTATTGTGGATGATACTAGCCTCCTCCACCAAAAAAGAAGGATGATCGTATTTTTAAAAAGTTTTATTTTGACAGCAATGTAATATTTACTTTTAAAACAGATAGTGAAAATAGGGCTAAAGGGTATGGAGTTTAGAATAATAGTTAGAGAAAAGTTGAAAGTAGAGCCACCCTATGACCCAGCAATTTCACTACCGGGTGTTTACCCTAAAGATACAAATGTGGTTATCTGAAGGGGCACCTGCACCCCAATGTTTATAGCAGCAACGTCCACAATAGCCAAACTATGGAAAGAGTCCAGATGTCCATCAACAGATGAATGGATAATGTGTGTGTTTGTGTGTGTGTGTGTGTGTGTGTGTGTGTGTAAAACAATGCAATATTAGTCAGCCATCAAAAAAATGAAATCTTGCCATTTACAAGGACATGGATGGAACTAGAGGGTATTATGATAAGTGTAATGAGGCAATCAGAAAAAGACAATTATCATATGATCTCACTCATATGTAGAATTTAAGAAACAAAACAGAGGATCATAGGGGAAGGGAGGGAGAAATAAAACAAAACAAAACTAGAAAGGGAGACAAACCATAAGAGACTCTTAATCATAGGAAGCAAACTGAGGATTTTGGAGGGGTGGGGGCTGGGGGATGGGGTAACTAACTGGATGACAGGCATTAAGGAGGGCATGTGATGTAATGAGCACTGGGTGTTATACAAGACTGAAAAATCACAGACCTGTACCTCTGAAACTAAGAACACACTATATGTTAATTAATTGAATTTAAAAAAAAAAGAATTGTAGTTGGGGAAAAAAGAGAAAAGGCAAACTCATCATTTATTTATATTAACCAATAAAAAAGCTCTGACATGCACATCCTTTAAAAACCCATTTTTAGGGGGCGCCTGGGTGGCTCAGTTGGTTGAGCGACTGCCTTCGGCTCAGGTCATGATCCCGGATATCCGGGATCGAGCCCCACATCAGGCTCCCTGCTCAGCGGGAAGCCTGCTTCTCCCGCTCTCACTCCCCCTGCTTGTGTTCCCTCTCTGGCTGTGTTTCTCTCTGTTAAATAAATAAAATCTTAAAAAAAAAAAAAACACTTTTAGGAAAGAATGATTTCAAATGGAAGTTGATGTTCTTTCTGATACACAAGCTGAACAAACAAGGACACAGAAGGCCAAAAATATTTGTAGGCATCAATATATGTTCTTTCACCAGATATCTGTAAAAAAGTATCTTGGGGTTTTTAAAAGTAAGTAGAGGTTACAGAGGTAGTTTGGACTTCGCCTTAATGAGAAATAGAGAACTGAATGTTCCAAAGTCAGGAATTATTAGAACTCTAATACTGGTCAATTTATTAAGGGATTTGTGTCAGGCACAGTGCTAAGGATTTCATGTGCTTTCGCAGGAACTATAATTAACCAAATTTCTACAGGTGAGGAATCTGAACAGAGACGTTGTAACTCAGTCACCCAAGGCTGCTCAGTAATGGAGACTGTTTTCACACTGGACAGTTGGATGCCAGAGTGCCCAGGCTTCCCCTCTGTGCCGAATCTAGTGATATTAGGGAGAGAGACTGGAAATCAGCATACAGGCTTCCAGTACCGAACTGCTTAGACCTATGTCAGATAACATCTGGTTCCAATTTTATTTTATTTTGTTTTTTGAGTTTGAAATGCATATGGCAGGAAATTCAAAAGTACTAATTGTAAAGCTACCTCAGCGTGCATTTATAGGACGGGAGGACCGGCACAAACAGGGAAGTTAGCCATGGTTTGCCTCCAAAGAACGTGGACCCACCACGTCCACAAGGAGAAAGGATCACACCTGACTCTCCCTCAGACAGCCCTGCTTTCCCATCACACGCAGAAGGAATTGTCTCACAAATCATCGTATGTAATACTAATGAGACAATAGTAACAATGACAAAAATAACAAACCCAAGGTAGGATTTTTGTAACATTTTAGGGAGACAGAGGAGGGAGCTAGCATCTCATGGTTCAGAGCCAAGTTCTTAACAATTCCTTAACCATCTCTACTCTTTTTCTCTGTCAAAACCAGTGCCAGGGTTCTTGCAAGCATTCAGTGTCTCTCCTTGCCTTCTCTTCCCGCTATTTTCAGGACCCCTCTCACCTATATTTCTTCTTTTCTCTGAACTCTGAATCTTACCCTGAGTTTTTCTCTTTGCCTTTCTTCTGTAACACAATGAATCCCTCTCCAGGATCCACAATTTTCATGTTCATCTATCATCTTGCTCAACAAAAACCATCTCAGGACTGACTCATTTAAGAACGTTCAGGGTGGTAAGGGGATATGTCATGACTAATAACTTACCATATTTTCTCTAGTCACATTTGGGACTTCCGGAATCTGAATAGATACATGCCATTTTCTCTTACCCTGTTTCTCATGTACTTTGTTCCATGCACACTGGCCTCTGTCTGACCCTTGGACCTTCCAGGCACATCTTTGTTTGGTTTTCTCTCCCTGAAATGTTTTCTCTGAAATGTTTCCCATGTGGTTTACTTCCTCATCTTCCCCTTTCATCAAAAGTGATCTTCCAGGGAAACCCCAAAGTTCAATCCCTGATGGCTGGGTAATCCCAGCTTTCTTTGTAGCACTTAAGACTCTCTAACATAGTATTTCACTTACTTGGCTATTTTACATCCATTTCCCCTTTAGAATGTAAAGCATAGGAAGTAGAGGCTTCTGTCTTTTTTTTTTTTTTTTTTTTTTTTTTTTTTTTTTTACTCTTTGTCTTTAGAGCGAAGCATAGGCCTGATATGCATAGGCCTGATATGTAGTCAGAACTCACTACATATTTGTGGTTGAATAAATTGTATCTAAGTGCCAACACACTGGTGACGGATGAATTTTTCAATTACTGACTGACTTAGTGAAGAAAGAATAAACTTGTATAGAATCAGAAAATTTAAAGAATTTAAATCAGAGAATTCAAGTGAGTGGAATTTGAGAGTTGAGAGGTCATTTGCTTCAACCTTCCCGTTTCACAGATAAGGAAATTGGGGCCCAGATTGTAAGGTTTTATAGATTAAGTGACTCTCACACAAGTGAGAAACAAAGTTGCAATAATAATCTAGTCATCTGACCTCTAAGTCCAGTGCCTTGTCACATGTGGAGATAAATTTTAGTAAAAGAATTAAATATATTTCATATTATTCCAAAGTTTACTTTCTATACAAATACTGATCAGAATATTTGAATAAACCTCCCCAAATCTTAGCTTAGTGTTGCTGTCATTTTCAGGGCTTAAACTTAGGTAGCTTCTGGCTTTCGGCTGCTTTATTGTCAAAGCCCTTGCAACTTGTCTTTCAGCTGCTGGATATTACTTCTCACTGAATGAGCCACGGGTGATCTTTTTAATTCCACTAAGCTGCTGAAGCTAATAAAAGTAAAGGTCTTTTTGCCTCTGTAGCACTCCTGTTGATATAAAAATATTTTTCATATGTTCTCTTGCACTAAATCCTCTTGTTTCTTAATTATCCAGAGGATGGAAAACCAAAAGAAAAGGGCATTTGTGCCCAGCCCCTACTGGAACAGGGGAAAATAGTTTCCAAACTATTTCTGCTTTTAAAATACATTTAATAAGTAAAACAAAAATCTCTTTAGCTTCAGTCTTCCTACAATATTTGTCATTTAAAAATGACTTGGAAAACATCTTTGTTTTTGAAATAGGCAAAAGAGAAATTCTGGGCTTTTGTTGTTTACATTAGTGGGGGTAATGAATCATTTGTTGGGTTTTTTGGTTTGTTTTTTGGGTTTTTTTTCCCCATACCTTGATAACAGAATGGGCTATCTTTTTAAAACAAAATGTGATTAATGGTTTTAGCCTAAGAGAGACATAATGATAGCTCAATAATATGGTCCATTTAGAGATAAGGAAACAGGTAAAAGTATCTTGTCTGAGAGCACATAGCTAGAAACTAGCATAATTTGGGTTTTAGTTCAGATCATCCTGACTGCAAAATTTCCAAGCACTTTTGCCTATGTTATGGCCCCAAGGAGAATTGTCATTTCCCTGAAGAGTAATATCAACAGCTCCTAAACTATTTTTAAAGAACTTTTATATATTTTTAAACATTTAAATTGGATTTGAGATGCAAAGATTCTCAAGACCGGAAATCTCTGGTGTCATCCAACCCATCCCTCTTTTGGCAACTTTAATCTCTTATACCATGTCTGGGCAACTTGCTGAACAATTCAAGGGACTGGGGACTTAGTCACTACATTCAAAATAGGTTTCAGCATAACTTTAACTATTGGAATAGTCATTTATTATTTTTAAAAAGATTTTATTTATTTGGCAGAGAGAGAGATCACATGTAGGCAGAGAGGCAGGCAGAGAGAGAGAGGAGGAAGCAGGCTCCCTGCTGAGCAGAGAACCTGACATATGCCTCAATCCCAGGACCCTAAGATCATGACCTGAGCCAAAGACAGAGGTTTAATCCACTGAGCCACCTAGGAGCCCGGAATAGTCATTTATTTTGATATAGGTGCTACATCATGGAAACTTTGGAGTTGTGGTCTTCAGAACCAAAATTTATCTAGTTCATCTAAAGTATGTTTTCTCTTTTATCAACCTTCTTTCAGAGCATGGAATCAGAACAGAACACAATACCATAAAACCTCAGTAATAATGTATTTGGGGAGCATGGTCCAAAAATTAAAATGCTGGCCAGTAATACAGGTTAAGGAAATTTGACCATGATGTACCTGGAGTCCAAAGGTCAGGCTCCCGGTCCAAATTCACTTTGATCCCTGCTGTGCTTTGGTGCCACCTGGTGGTGAATGCTCTTGGACAGATACTGCGATGTAGGTATTCAGGGGACTAGTAAAAAGACAGATTCAAACAATGACACAAATAAGCTCATGATAACAAACTGGTAATTTCAAAGAATAAGGAGAGACTAGAACAAAGAGACTAGAACAAAAAAAAATTTCATTGAAAGTGGAAGCCTCTTTAAGGAAGTGACATTTAAAACTTCAATGAGTACAGGAGTCAATCTTACCAGCAGTTAATGCAAAGAGAAGTAGCAAGTACAAGGAGCCTCAGGAATACAGAAATGATACATTTTTTAAAAAACTGCACAAGGAAAAAAAAACTGCAAGAAGCAAAATGAGGCTGGTAAGTTGTTAATAGAAGGAGCTGTTAATAAGAGAGTGGTTGTTCACTGCAGAAGTAACCAGAAACCTGAATTGAAGGATCTTGAAAAGATCAGGGGTTCTCAGACTGCAGTGGGAACTGTTAAAGTTGGGATTGATATTATTGAAGGAAGAGCTAGAATAAAACCCGGGATACCACTTAGGAGATTATTGAAATGGTTCAGGTGAGCAGTGCGCCTAGCTTGAACTAGGGTGGTAATAATGGATAGGAACAGACAGGATGGGATTTGTTGGGAATTTCCTGTTGGTTTCATTTGGTTTCTCCTTTTGCACTTACGTGGTCTGTGAACATACCCTGTGTTTTAGAATGAAGAAAATGAGGTAATTTTAAGTATAATTGGTTGAACTAAAACCAAAGATTTTTGGTCTTGTTTTGGTTGGCTTGTTTACTGAGATAGACTGTCAAGAGATAGCTCTAAGCTGCAAGTGTGTCCACTAAAATTCTAGCATTATTTGTGTGACATTAGAAAATAAGAGGAGACTGGGGTGCCTGGGTGGCTCAGTGGGTTAAGCGACTGCCTTTGGCTCAGGTCATGACCCCGGAGTCTCTGGATCGAGCCCCGCATCGGTTATCCCTGCTCGGCGGGAAGCCTGTTTCTCCCTCTCTCACTCCCCCTGCTTGTGTTCCCTCTCTAGCTGTGTTTCTTTCTGTCAAATAAATAAATAAAATCTTTAAAAAAAAAAAAAGAAAAGAAGAGAAGACTGGGACACCTGGGGGCTCAGTTGGTTGAGCATCTGACTCTTGATCTCAGCTCAGGTCTTGATCTCATCATCATGAGTTCAAGCCCCACACTGGGTTCCACACTGAGCATGCAGCTTAATTAAGAAAAGAAAAAAAAAAGAAAAGAAAAGAAGAGGAAACTCTGTGAGGCTTCTCATGTCAAGCTGATCATTAGATCACCAAGCATGTGCTAAAGAAGAGAAAGAAAACAGGGGCTTAAAAAAGATCTTCCGTCTTCCATCAAGTTATTCAGCTTCCTCTCAGATGTGAATAAAAAAATGTGAACACAAAGGCCATAGAATTTTATGCGTAAGAGCACAAACTCTGATAAAGACTTCCTAATCTCCATTCCAGTTCTACCACTTACCTTGGGCAAGTTACATAACCTTTTTGTGCCTCAGTTCTACATCTATAAAATGAACATAAAAATAGAACCCATTTCTTGGAGTTGTTGGGATAATGAAATGAGTAATATAAGGTAGGTGTTTAGAAAAGTGTCTGGCACATCAGCAGTGTCAAAAAAAATAGCTTTTAAGTTTGTGAAAGATCAGTACAGGGTTATTAAATAATTGAAAATAAAATTGTCACCAATAGGAGGCTTATATATTTAAAGTAAGAATAAAAGTACAGTGTTTCAGCTGTTTCTATCTGCTACCTGGGGATGAGTCACATACTGGAAATACTTTCTTGCCAACTTGAACACCCAGAAAGTCCAACATCAGCAAAAGGATAAAATGAAAAGAACATCTAGGGTTTCCGCTTACGTCCCCTTTTCTACTAAGAATTTGAAGGGAGAGGCTCTTGATGGATGTTTTCTATTTTTTCAAAGATGGAAATCTGTTGGAAGAACATCTGCATTTAAGAGCCTTTTGACACCTCTGATCAATATATTGTTAATAAGGAAGAGAACAAGTAGGACAGTACTCTCAGGATAGGGCACAGGCTTTACAGTGACCAACCTTAAATAGAAATAAAGACAAAAACTCTTCACTGTATTTTCTCTTAACGAATTGTAAGAGATGTTAAAAAAAAGTTTTGTCTGGATAACTGAGTTGGATGGTAAACAACAGTCTGCAAGAATAATATTTCCCAAGATGGCACTCTGGTTTTTTTTTTTTTTTTCCTTTTTCTGTAAACCAGCAGACCGCTTTGGCAATAGCCAGAACATTCAGGAATAACTGTTAATGACATAGCCAGATGTGCCTTAGATAATTCACTGTCTGGCCAAACCACCAAATTCTACAGAAAGGGAGAATGAGCTCAAGCAGGTAGAAAAAATTCCATCATGCGTGATGTATGCTAGGAATATTGTGGAGACTCAATGGCATAGACTTTATTTCCTATTGGGTTTAGAACTCTTTCTTGAAGTAGCCGGTTTCTCCCAGTGCTACCGCAAGATAGCAGCTAGACCTTCCTAAGTCACAGCCTAGGGTCCTGAGAGCATTCACGTGTGTTCTAGCAGGGACTGATTCATTCCCAGGGCACACAGGACTCAATGGTGATAGTAGCTAATAAATAGCCGAAGAGCAGCCAGCAGTAGTCAATCAGATGCATTATTATCTAACGAGTTGCTATACAATGGTTTATTAGGAATTGATTTGTTTTAGCAAATTAGGATTCAAAGATAAGCCTGTAAAGAAAAACTAGTTTATCCTTCTAGTAGCTGATTTCTGCACACTTCCTCCTGCTTCTTCTTGAGGTTCTTGTCCAGAAGAGGCCTCTCCTTGCCTGTCTCTCTCTCCTCAGAGGAGGAAGAGGATTTCTCTGAGAGGTTGGAGAACTCATTCAGGACAATTTCTTTGTTTCTCTGTGTCTCTGTCTTTATCACTCTTTCTCCCTTGATTCCAGCTGGATGCTGGCAAGAAGATGCATTCTCAGCTCCATTTTATTCCATAAGAGCTTTTCTTCCCTCTAGGTGTTTTGCAATCTCATCTGCTTTCTGCTGTGCAATAACCTTATCAGATTAGGTTGTCTGGGGTGGGGGTTGGAGGAGAGAAGCGTCTGGCAGTTTACTTTTGAGAGGGGAGTAAATTCAGTTCAGAGACATATAAGAATGGCCACTTGAGCTGTTGATGCCAATGAGTATCTAATTGCTAGAGGATTCGGATAGGGCTTGTGATATCTCAGGGGAAGATGGGGGCAATTATAATTATAAGGGCTGTTTTGTGCCATTGATGCACTAGGAAAGAAAACAGTAACAGATGAGTTACCTCATAAATCATAAATCAACATAGAAAAGCTGAAAGTCCTCCATGGTAGCATTCAAAGACTTCCTCAACCCCTAAAGTCCCAAGACCTGGTGTTCAGACGAGCAGATTGACCAAGATGGCTGAACTAACAGCCCTCAAAAGCCATCTTGGTTGGGTGCCTGGGTGGCTCAGTGGGTTAAAGCCTCTGCCTTCGGCTCAGGTCATGATCTCAGGGTCCTGTCATCGAGGCCCTCGTCCGGCTGTCTGCTCAGCAGGGTTCCTCCTCTCTCTCTGCCTGCCTCCCTGCCTACTTGTGATCTCTCTGTCAAATAAATAAATAAAATCTTAAAAAAAAAAGCCATCTTGGTTAATGTCAAAGCCCTGATAAATAATGAGTGAGGTCCTGAGATAGGAGATGAAAGCATGTAGCTGGATGTCCTGGAGAGCCAGACTCTCAGGTCTACCCTGCGCCGTCTAAGCCAGCCAGACTGTCTTCTTCCCCTTGGTGTCCAAAAGCCTCCTCTCCTTGCTTGGAGACCACTTAAACTCCTTATGTGGGATGTGTGCTTTTCAAGATGATTCCAGCCCTCCTCAAAATCTGCCCTAACTTCCCTCATGGCTTCTAAGCCATGAATTAGTTCAGTCTCAACATGGCCTGACCAAGAAACTATTGGGAAGAAATAGATGATTCATCAAAAACTTTGCAAGACCTGGCTCATATGTACTGGTAGGGACCAAAAGAGCACGCTGGTAATGGATGAGGATACCTATAATTTAGGGTTGAATGTCTTGGCAACTACACCTATAGCTATTCCTAACAGACTACTGATACAACTCCTTGAAGTTGGAAAAGCTGAAAACCTGGAAATGCATGGATAAATACTGAAAAAAGGCTCAGAAAACTAGTCATATCAGAATGGGTTTATGATGTAACACCAGAGAAGGGTTGACCCTGTTGCCCTAAAGGTCCTAAAGAAAACTCCCATTCACTCAAATGTTAGGAATCTGCTTATAAAGGGGGACCAGCATCATAAGTTCAGGCAGTTGTGCTCTTTGGGCAGGGCCAAGAGGATAGATAACATAACAGTACAGATCTGGGTTCCCTGAAGGTAATGGGATTCGAGACCAGCAAAGGCCAGCTGCAGCACTTAATTATCAGAATCAAGATCAATGCAGTTACTGTAGTGGGAAGCACTGTCAGAAGCAGCCAGGGATCCCTGACCCAGAGGGATCAGTCCATGGTAATAGCTTAAGAACATGGTGATCCTAGAGTGAAGGTAGATGGGCAGCCAGCAAGAGTATTGGTTAAGTTCTGTAATAAAAAAAAATGATCTAGAGTACAAGAAGACTTATTTATGTCAGCCACAGCAAAGTCATGATCCTTTGCCAGTTTCCAGACCTCAGCCTAGTCTCAGATCTGGAATTCCTGAATTTAAGGGAAAAAAACTAGGTTCTCTTGAGGAAAGACTCTTAAATGTCTGTGCAGTGTTTATACGGTGATTCTCTTAGTCCTCCTTTCTTGGGAAGTCATGACCATTTTCTAGGTAACATGTTTTCAGAGGGGAAAGGAGAATAGTACTCAAATCTTTTAGGGGCAGTTGAATGCAGGGTCTGAGAGGACTCTAACACAGGGTGTAAAAACAGTATCATGGCGCCCCTGTAAGAGAGCAGGGAGGCCAGTGATAGCATCTTGGCTCAAAGTTAGCCTCCCAGTGGGACCAGGCTGTCCTCCTCATCTTCTGGGTGCTCAGTTGGATGGATATACTTGGTAGCTGACTGTACCCTCATGCTATTTCCCCAGCCTGTGGAGTAACAGCCAGAAGGGGAGAAAGGGCCAAGTAGAAGCTCTTGAACTTGCTGACTCTGGCCAAGGTCATAAATCAGAAGCAATACGTCACTCTGTGTGGAAATACAGGGATCGGTGCTAACCTCAAAAACATAGAAGGATACAAATTACCATTATATCCCCATTTAACCTGTCAGTCTGGAACCTGCAAAAGAGAGATGAATTGTGGCAGATGTTGTAAATCCATTTATTGGGTAACATGGAAAGCTGTTAGCTTGAATGGGGCTCTTTGGTCTCTTTAGGCTGCTTTACCAGCCCTACGGCATAGGCCATATGTCCCAGCAGAGCCTACAAGCTACACATTCCTTGATAAAGGTGCTAGGTAAATTTTCTGCAAGTACCAAAAGAAGAGGCTTATAGCACAGGCACCTTACTCTTCGGGAGCAAGACAACACCGTCCACTACAGAGAACCATTCAACTTCTGGAGAGTAGTTGCTTTTGTGCCACTAGACCATAACAGAAGCTTGACATCTGACTTCAGAGCATCAGGTGACTGTATGATGGAGATACCCATCTGTATCTGGGCTTTGTCAGATCCACCAAATCATAAGATTGAAGGTGAAGCACAAGATGGAAAAAGTACATTCAAGTTCAGGCCAAAGGGAGCCTGGAGGGGATACGAAAGTTAAAGATAATCCAAATTTCCTCTTCCAGACACCTTTCTCTATTGCACTAATGCCGATCCCACAGATGACACTATGGCCCTGTGGGGCAGTTCTCTGTGAGCAGCCAACAAAATATGATGGGTTCCAGCCCCCGGTTGGTCATCAAGCAGCTGTGGAAGGGAAGGGGTCTGAGGTTTGAGTATGCCTGTGCCTATCCCTTGACACTTTAACTCCATCCACGGCAGCACAGTGCCTGAACCAACCTTGAGATGGGGTAGTCAGAACATCAAGAATAACGGTTTGCACATGCATGCCAAAGGCCGCCCAGGCACTAAACAGTTACTACCAGTGCTGAATGTCAACCAATCAAAAGAAAAAAAAACCCTGACGTACAACTCCCAACATGGCACCATTTTTCAAGAACCTCAATAGCCCCTTGGTGGCAAGTTAAATAAATCAGACCTCTTTCAGCCTGGAGGGAGCAACAGTTTGGGTTTATAGGGATGGACACACGTTTGAGTATGTTTTTTTCCCATCCTTTCCTGCATTAAAGAGGCATCCTGAGTCTTTTTATGTCTGCACACCTAGAAAGCTTCTGCTCACTCCCACCTATTGCTTCTCCCATGGACTCTGGTAAAGCTGAATTAACACATCCACATTGTTTGCCTGTTTTGTTCACTGATGAAACTGTGGCCCACCAGCGGGGAACAGCACTCCTCTGCTATGCTTTGTGTTGGTCAGGTCAGATTCAGAGACAAGGGTTCTCTTATGGACATAGATGTTTGGGTCCACCATGAGTGGGGAGCAAAATCTTCATCAGTTCTGTTTAGTGCTTATCTCTGCTGAATTTTTTTCTTTTTTTTTTTTTAAAGATTTTATTTATTTGACAGAGAGAAACACAGCCAGAGAGGGAACACAAGCAGGGGGAGTGAGAGAGGGAGAAGCAGGCTTCCCGCCGAGCAGGGAGCCTGATATGGGACTCGATCCCAGGTCTCCGGGATCATGACCTGAGCCGAAGGCAGTCACTTAACCAACTGAGCCACCCAGGCACCCCTATCTCTGCTGAATTTTGATTTTCACCAATGCTTCTCTACTAATATGCACATGGAAAGAAGGTCTTTGGGAGACCTACTGTGCCTTAACAGATTCATGTTGCCCAAGACTGACTTTAATCCAACTGCCCTTTTCTGCTACAACAAATAGGTAAAACTTAATGATATAGAAAGCTTGGTGACATTTTCTCCAGCATCCCCAAACTGAAGAAGAGAGTAATTAAGTCATTTCCTGTATAATAAACACAGCAAAATATAAAAGTGAAGCTAATCAGCGTGGGGAGCATTACGAAAAAGGAAAGGCAAGGAAGAGAAGAAAATAAATCAGCGGTGGGTACTGTCTGGAGGAAATAAGGCAAGTGAGACTTGACGTTTGCATTTGGTAATATTCTAATTACAGCTACTCACTGTGGTGCAGAGTAAATTTAATTTTTATTACCCCGACTTAGCCTTCTGTTCTCGTTCTGATAAGCATTACCCTAAGAACTAGCTTGTGGGATTCAAATGGACTGACTTTTGGACTTGGTGTCCTAACATGTCTTCAGAACCTCAGCCCCACATAAGGAGAGGGCAGAGCAATGTGTAGATGGAGAGGTTATGGATAGCAATGCAATGGCATATTTGGGGGGAATAACATTTTGCTCTATTCCATTTAAAACTATATTTGTTTACAATATATATAATATACATATTTACATGTTTAAAATGTATAATATGTATAATATAATAATGTTATATACTGTTTCCTCTTTTTCTTTTTCTTCCATTTTGCTAGATTAATCAGATCCCCCCCTTTTTAAAGATTTTATTTATTTATTTAGTTGAGAGACAGAGAATGAGAGAGAGGGCATGAGAGGGGAGAGGTCAGAGGGAGAAGCAGACTCTGCGCCGAGCAAGGGGACTCCTGGGACTGGAACTCCAGGTTCATGACCTGAGCTGAAGGCAGTCGCTTAAACAACTGAAGCACCCAGGCACCCCCAGGTCCTCCTTCCTTTATTGTCTTCTATTGGCAAGCTGATATTACTCATATAGAGTTTTACTTTCTAAAGGCTAACTTCCTGTTTCTGAATACTAACATTTCATTCTATATTTCTTAATTGATGTAACACATTTATATAATATCTCTCCAGATAATTTATTTGCCAGGCATCAAGGAGGGTGATGATTTGAAACTCAGCCTCCCCTGAATGCACAAGTATGGGAGTGAGCGGAGGGGACATGTGTCATGTGACTGTTGCTGGGTGAAAACTACCATTCATTGGTGAGACTGGCCCAAGGACAAACACAAGAATCAGTGCCTCAGACAGCCTCAGTTCTGCTTTTACTCTTTGCATTTTCATTCAATCCCTGTTGCACTCTCTCCTTTTGTGATTACTGACAGGTTCTGCTAAAACAACAACAACAACAAAACTAATTTTTAGATTTGTGGCTTTTTTTAAAAGATCATTATTCACCTTTTTGGAATTTCAGAGTTTTCTAATCTTCTAGATTAGAAGAAAATCTAATCTTCTAGATTAGATTAGAATAAAAAGAAATGAAATTTGAAAATCTTATTATTTTTTTTTTTAAAGATTTTATTTATTTGACAGAGAGAAACACAGCCAGACAGGGAACACAAGCAGGGGGAGTGAGAGAGGGAGAAGCAGGCTTCCCGCAGAGCAGGGAGCCCGATGTGGGACTCGATCCCGGATCTCCGGGATCATGCCCTGAGCCGAAGGCAGTCGCTTAACCAACTGAGCCACCCAGGCGTCCTGAAATTTGAAAATCTTATAACTCACACTCAATACTTTGCTTAATGCAAAACCAGCACAAGTGTTTTAGGTTGTATTTTAAAATAACTCTTGCTGGGAGAATCATTCAAGGGAAAGATGTTAATCGTTATGACTTCTTGCATTTATTGCTTTTATTCCCCTCACCACTTGCTTTTCCTTTTCTTTGGGGTAAAACGTGCAGTGTCTGTCGGCTGTGCATCTCCCTTCCTTCAAGCCCTTGTGTGTTTTCTGTATTGGCATGTTCCTTGGAGTTGGCACCTTCCACTGTGCATTGCTGTGTTGGAGGCTAGTTGTGAATAGGGAGCGTGGTGCACACTCAGTGCGTGTTTACCCAGCACTTCACCACCCACTGTTTCTTGTCATTAATTGAAAGAGAAAACAGAAGCTCCTAGGAACCAGAGTTGATGTGCCTTACAAAGTTAATGAAGTGGAGGGAATGTGAAGATTCAGGACATGAAGGAAGGTGCACCCCATAAATTACAGAAATAACTACTCTGAACTGAGCAAGTCCCCCCGTTTTTTTGTTTTGTTTTGTTTTGTTTTGGTGCAAAGGCTTAAGATATTTAGGTCTGTGTACAAAAGCACTATGTAATTAGAAATCCAGAAAAATTAAAGGAAATAGATTCACTTTGCTACAGAAGGAAGAGAAGCAGAGGTTTGGAAAGAGTTGATTAAAAAAAGATTATCTGGGGGCAGGGAAAAAAACAGATTGTTAGGAATATAAAAGAGAATTAAGAAATCATAAAGGAAGAGAAAAATTAATGTCTCAAAGGCTATTACAGTGTGATGTAAGAGGTCATTATTTCCCAGTGCAAATTAGCCATAACCACGTATGCATAGAAACCTAAGACATCTCTACTGATGATACATTTCAACATGTTTTTACTTTTTGTTTTTAGGGAATAGCACAACAATTCAAGTGTAGGGAACACAGCTTTATTGAGTAAGATGTAATCTGATAAGCTTATTAAGAGGGACAAAACCATTTCAAGTTAGTTCCCAGATGAAAGAGGAAGCTTCTCTGAAAAAGGAAATGTGGAGGGAAAGGAGTAGAGGGATTCTCTGTGTTATCCTAAGAGTAGAGAAAATGGGTAGCATGGCTAAGAAAAGACTTTCCTAAGACCAGGCATATGTATTGAGAATTTACCAAATTATTTGTTAGTGATTTTTATTTTAATCTTACCTTCCATCTCATCTAGAAAATTTCCAACAAATTCTTCATTGTTCCCTGATGCTTTTAGTTAATTGTTTTCATGGGCTATTTAAATAAAGGTTGATGTGAAGCAGGATAATCTATGAAAACAATTAAAATACTTTGGGAAGTCAAAAACTTGTAACCTCAACCAATATGATTTTTGAAATTTCGAAACACCTTAAAGATATTTCTTTCACCATATAGTACATCATTAGTTTTTTGCCATATGGTGACTAACATAATAAAAAACAAAAACAAAACAACAAAATGCATAAATAAATAAATAAATAAATAAATAAATAAATAAATCTTCCTTTCTTTCTTTCTCTCTTTCTCTCTTTCTCTCTTTCTTTCTTGGCACCTGGGTGGCTCACTCGGTCAAACATCTGCCTTTGGCTCAGGTAAAGATCCTGGAGTCCTGGGATTGAGCTCCACATGGGGCTCCCTGCTCAGCAAGGGGTCTGTCTCTCCCTTTCCCTCTGCCTCTCCCCTGCTTGTGTTCACTCTCTCTCTCTCATTCTCAAATAAAATATTTTTTAAAAAATGAAGGATGTTGTCCTCCATTTAAAAATATATATATTTCAGGGTGCCTGGGTGGCTCAGTCGTTGGGCATCTGGGTCTTGGCATTAAGCCCTGAATTGGGCTCCCTGCTCAGTGGGAGGCCTGCTTCTCCCTCTCCGACTCCCCCTGTTTCTGTTCTCTCTCTCGCTGTGTCTTTCTCTGTCAAATAAATACAACCTTTAATATATACATATATATATATTTCATTTTGGAAATGATAGAAACTATCTACCTCTATCTATTACATTACTTTTAGTCATTCAATCTTCAGTTGACTTTCTACCCTTCATGAAGCACTTGTTGGCACAACTAAAGAATTAAGTTACCTTAAAATGCGATAGTAATAATAAGATCTTATATAATCAAATACTAAAGTCACTTAATGGGTACTAAGTATAATGAGTACTCAGAAGTGTAGATAGCTCTACAGTGGAAAAATGAGAAAGGGACTCAAAAAGTACATTAACTATGATCTGGATCTTGAAGGATGGGTGGAATTTTCTTAAACAGAGAATGGAGTGGATCTGAGGGATGCGGGGTGGGGAGGCATGTGAAGAGCAGTATGGTAATGTGGGGAAAGCGCAGCACGTTTGAGGAGGAGTAGAGGGACAGAGTGGTGGCAGATGAGGATGTAGCAGAATAAGCCAGAAACCAGAGCCTGATCCTATAGTCACGTGTCTAATCCTGTAGTTATAAAATTACAAGGCTCTCCAGGACTCATGGAAGTATGTAGAATGTGGGAGATGATGGAGAAGCAATGGGCTCTGAGGACTGGAATGCCAGATTTAGGCAAGAGTAGAATGAATCCAAGAATTCTGAACCCACAAAGCTCATAAGCTCCCTCGGCCAGCAACACAGGCATGGATTTTAAAGGGCTGGATCAGAGAGGAGAGGACATGACATTACTTGAGTCGTTTCACACATATTCCCTCGATTTCTTTATATAATTAAGCAAAATCATGCAATTCTTTTTGGGTATAAACAGTCTCCTCCTGGGTCAGACTTTGTGTTTTTTCCTTGATCTGTTACTTTTCCATGGCTTCTATGACAAAATGATGACAGACTTAGTGCTTAAAACACAAATTCTTAGAGTTCTGCGTATCAGAAGCCCTTAATGGTTAGCAAGGCTGAGCTCCTTCTGGAGGCTCTAAGGGAAGAATCGGTTGTCTTTTCCAGCTTGCAGAGGCTGCCTGCACTCCTACACTCAGGGCCCCGGCCTCCACTTTTAAAACCAGCAATGTAGCATATTTGAATCTCTCTTCCTGAATGTAACCTTCCTGCCTCCCTCGGATGAGGGTCCTGATGATCACATTGAGCTCACTCAGATAATTCAGAATAATCCCCCTATCAGCAAGAACCTTAATTTCATCACATCTGCAAATTTTCTTCTGTAAACAAGATAACCTATTCCAAGGTCCCAAGACTGAGAACTAAGAGGCCATTTGATTGAGGTGGTTCTAATACCTCAGTAGCCTATATAAACAAACTGAAACCTAAGCCAGGGTCAATTCCTGTAAATCCTCTCAGATTCCAGAAAACACATCTAAGAACACCCAGTCAAAAACAGCCACCTAAGCTTTTCCACAAAAGGCAACTACTCAAACTACAGTCAGTCAGTCAAATATGTTCCTTGCTCTGCCTCTGCGGCCATAAGTCCTTCCCCAGCTATCCCATCCTCAAATGCTAACCATTTTTTAAAAAAGACTTTATTTATTTATTTGACAGAGAGAGATCACAAATAGGCAGAGAGGCAGGCAGAGAGAGAGGAGGAAGCAGAGGAAGCAGGCTCCTCACTGAGCAGGGAGCCTGATGTGGGACTCAATCCCAGGACCCTGAGATCATGACCTGAGCCGAAGGCAGGGGCTTAACCCTCTGAGCCACCCAGGCAGCCCAAATGCTAATCATTTTTGGTTTGGGGCTGCCTGATGCGAACTGATGTTTGCTCACATAAAGTCTTCAAAGTGGGATGTCCGGCATCTTTGAGGCTTGTTCCTCAGCCTGTTGTACCTGGAGCACAGAGGGATTTGATATGAGTTGTGAGTCTAGAGAAAAGGAAATTGGAACAAGGGGCACGTGAAGAGAATTGCGATTCCATTGCAAAGTACCTGCCTCACATAGCTGTCTCAAGTAGAGTGATGAGGTGACAGCAACAGTCCCCGGAATCGTGAATGGCAGCAGTAGTTCCTGAATTCTGGATTATGGTGTCAGGTTATGATTTTTAATTCCAAAGTTCAGTTACAGCCTCTGCCCCTCTAGTTCATTTGATGGATTTGTAAAAACCTTCCCCTTCAGAGTCAGGCTTTTGCTGCTTGCAGTATCTACGTGGGTTTCTATTTTCTGCACTAAACCCTGATTGATGGGACTTTGAACCCAATACACATTTATCTCCTTTGGCAGCTGAAAGCAATATTCTGACGGGTCTTAAGTTTGCAATCCCAGCTCTAACACTTAATGACTGTGTGATCTTAGATGAGTTATTTCTTTTATATGCCTCCATTTTCTTGCCTGTAAATGAGAGTTAAAATGTTACCTATGTGTCACCCAGGGGTTTCTCTTTCTTTCTTTCTTTCTTTCTTTCTTTCTTTCTTTCTTTCTTTCTTTCTCTCTTTCCTTCTTTCTTTCTTCTTTCTTTCTTTCTTTCTTCCTTCCTTTCCTTTTTTTTTTTTTTTTTTAAGATTTTCAGTTTGTTTATTTGACAGAGAGAAACACAGCCAGAGAGAGAACACAAGCAGGAGGAGTGAAAGAAGGAGAAGCAGGTTTCCCGCTGAGGAGGGAGCCCAATGCGGGGCTTGATCCCAGCCAGGACTGCGGGATCATGACTGGAGCCAAAGACAGATGCTTAACAACTGAGCCACTGAGATGCTCCTCACCCAGGGGGTTTCTTACTCTTTTTATATGTAATGTCTTTAGAAGATGTCTGCAATGTATAATTATTATATAGAATCACATCCTCAAAATATAGCAAATATTTCAAAAAGAAAAAGAAAAGGCATATATAGAATATCACAAAAATGTATCATTTGTATCCATCTGGTATTTTAAAATAAAGGATTTATATTTTAAAAGGAGATGATTTAAATAATTTTTATCTAGTTAAGTGAAAAGGCAAAGAACATTACAGTATCACAGGAAAGCAGCTATCACTCCTAGATTGAGGAAATCAAAGTGAAGAAATACAAATTAATTAAAATTAGAAACTTGGAGGGCCCCCACGCATTTGGGAACACGGTTTCTGAGGAAGGCACAGCTGGCTTTGTGAGAGTGTCTGAAGGCAGTATGATGAGGCTGAATCTAAATATTTGGAGAAAATATAAAATGGATGCAAACACTATTGCAAAATTGTATACAGCTTCTTTTGTTGGAAATGGTTCTAAGAGTATTGATAAAGTTGGGGGTCCTGGATGACCTAGTCGGTTTAGTCTCTGCCTTTGGCTCAGGTCATCATCCTAGAGTCCTGGGATTGAGTTCTGCATTGGGTTCCCTGCTTAGTGGGGAGCCTGCTTCTTCCTCTCCCTCTGCCTGTTGCTCCCCGGCTTGCATGCTCGCTCTCTCTCTCACGCTCTCTCTCTCCCTGCCAAATAAAAATTTAAAACATTTATTTTTTAAAAAATGGCATTGATAAAATGATGCTCATAAGACCAGGAAGCAAGTACAAAACAAACAGGATGGAACAAGGTTCCTTTCCCTCCTAAAGCTCTGAGTGTCCCTCTCTAGTGCCAGCTTGACAATAGGAGCCAGCGCAAGGCAGCAATGTGATATGTAGATTTTTAGCCGTACTATCTTAAAATGAATATGGAAAGATGGGTTTGGAGCTGAGAGAGAATAATACTCATATTAAAACTTGAGCTATACATTTGAAATTCCCTTATCTACCCAACACGATGCAACCACACTTCATGCAGGTGGGGATGTACTTCTCTTTCCCTGGAATGGGAAGCATATTTCTAATATCCATTGATTCTATGTCTGGAAGACAGCTGCAGTGTCCCTTTCTGGGCTATGTTAGTCTTCAAATTCAATCATGGACCCAACTGACTATTGTATTACTTAAAGACAACTTTTATACTTTTATACTACATTTTTATAAAATCCTAAAAAAAAAAGAGGAGCTATTACATGGGGAGAATCCCCTCAAAGGAAAAAGGCAAGTTGCCACAACACCCCCCCAATTATGAAAGAGTCATGATGTTCGGTGGGCTTTTTCATTTTTGCAGGCAACATTCCATTTGAACATCTTCCTTAGATCTGCTTACCAAGTTAAATTACATTTTTGGACCTAATAGTTATTTATGTTGAAAATAATGTCTTAAAAATGGGTTATAATAAAGTACATTTTATCTAATATTTTCTAGACTATAAAGAGATAGTTACATCTTCAAAATTCTCATATCATTCTGGCATCTCTCATACATCCTCCAAGTATATCTAGTTTCTTCAGTTTTCATACAGTTAAATTCATATTACATTCAACATTATTTTCCATGCCATTCCATAAACCTTCACGATATCTAAACATATTTAAGTTGATGCTGTTACGGGTCATAACAATGCAATTCAATAATTCTGAATAAAGGAACTGTTGGCTTGTTCTAATGGAAAAGTAAATGCTAGATTTTTAAATACATTAGTGTATTTTTATCCTTTTAAAAATCCCTTTAATGTGACTCTTCACCTTTTATCTTGTACAGACATTATTTTTTTCATGACAGATTTTAGTTGTTATAGGAAGGATGCCAAGAGGAAGATGGAGTCAACGTGGGATTTCTGAGTCAGTAACAAAAATAAACATGAAAGACAGGCTTTGTTAAGACGAGAATTTCATTAACATATCAGGGGCCAAGATTTGTTGGTCAGATCATAGAATTTTATTATAAGTCAAGAATAGAACAAAATCAGAGTCAAGTGGGGCAGTTGTTTTCATATAGAGAGGAGAAAGACCATGCTTGAGTTGAAGGAATAAGGCCACGGCCAGCATGGAAGTCAAGGTCTGTGTATCCTGCATTCTATGTTCTCACTTCCTCTTTTCCAGGCTAGTGCTCCAGGAATCACTGGGGTATATCAGACATGTTCTTGAGAAAGTACAAAACCTAATAGCCTTCACTTTGTTTTCCATTCAGAACTTTGGTAGACCACACACCGGCTGACCCCTCTCCACCACGGTGGTCGTGGTGGGTAGATAACAGTATTAGTGGAGAGGAGCTGAGTGCAAACGCTAAAGCACCTTTACTGACCCTGCATGACAAAGGCTGATACAAGGACCACACAGGACTAGGGACAATGGGCCCCATGCCTTAAGGACAGGCAAGTTTCCCCAATAGTTAGTGAAGTTAGTGAAGCACACTAACTTCAGTTTCAAGAGGAAGGTGAAAGGAAGAACAATCCCTACAGTAGGTTTAATTGAGGATTGAGGGAGTGTTAATGCAGCAGAGCTTTCTTAAATTGGGTGACATGGTGCGAAACAAAAAATAATGAGCTATTGTTAAACTTTCCCTCCAATTCCAGTGTCTGTTTTTCCTTTTGGGTAGTTTGAAAGAGCTAGAGATAATAATGGATGCTTGCATTCTTTGGACATCTGTGTAGTGTATGTGTGAATTTAATTTCACAATTATCTGTTGATTTTAAAGAGCTTGGTGATAGGCACCGTATGCACATAATTATATATAGTTTAAGTCATAGGCATTTTGGAGACAGAACTCCAAATAGATAAATGGCAAGAATTATACTGTTTCAATATTTAATTATTTGGTAATGATGACATTATTTCATAAGAAGTGATTAGTAATAGTCAAACAGCTTCACTCATTTTATATAAAACTGTACAATTTTCAGTCTTTTGCGATACTTTGCTTTTTTTCTATTCTAGAACATTTTTACTGGATTCGTGTTAGAGAAAAAACTAATAAAAATTATCTCATTACTCAAAATGACCCATAGTCACAGAATAAGTGGTTGCATTTATATGAGCAGCTATGAAAAAAAATACATGTTATAGTTAAAAATTTTGAGGATTTGTTCTATTTTTTTACATTGTATTATTTTTCTTCTAGCTTACATACTTACATTTTGATTTAAGCCTAATAAATTGACTAGCTATATTAAAAATGAGACATTTTAATACAAATTATCATTTCGACGATTGCTGCCATATAATTTTTCTTATTTTAATGTAGAATAATTTGATTTTAAAGTGTTATCATTTTATTTGCTTTATACACTAATTAAAAGCCTCAGACTGGAACCACATTCCATTAAATATCTGTTACAACATGTCTGTAGAAATGTCTCTCTATGTGCATATAATTCTCAGAAAATTGGAAACTTAATACTCAAGTTTTATATAATACTATTAACACCATTCTTAGGAAAAAATTGAGGAAAATTTACAACTAAAGTACTGAAATAGCTAACAAAAATTCTGCCAATTTAGAATATCTACTGGTTTGGTGCTATCCATAGAGTTTTTGTTTTAGTACCAGAATCAAAGATTCCATTTAAAAAATAAAATAAATAGAATGTCTGGGCCACTGGTTGGCAACTTTTGATTCATGGATTTTGTGCTGCAGGTGTCATCAAATACAAGAATTTATGTCTTCACTTTTTTTTTAATGTTCCAATTTTTGCTGAGAATTTTCTCATCTTTCTCTGAGTGCCCTTTAATTTCAATGTGTTATATTTTCTCTTCAGGGTTGTTTCCAACTATGACTTGGTTGTTTTAAATGCATCTCTTCCTACCCAGGTAACTTGTTTTCAGTGTGTATGTTATTTAATGTGATAATAATAGCTCGCATTTCTTGAGCACTTATCATGGGCCAGACATGTACTACGATACAAACACACACAATCTCAATTAATACTCCCCATTTAAAGAAGAGGAAGCTGAGGTCCCAAAAAGGATGAAAGTAACTTGTCCAAGGTTACAAACCTGGCAAGTCAAGGAGCTGAGGTTTCATTGCATATGGTCTGACTCAAGTACACTTAACGCATTCTAGTGAAAATTCTATTAGGCGCAAGTGACAGAAATTTATTGGAAACTAGCTTATGAGAAATGGCATAAAATGCTGGCACAGCTGAAGAATCCAAGAGTAGCTTTCCAAACATGCTGGGTTCAGATACTTAACTAACAGCAGGGTCTCCCTTGTCACCCTTTGGCTTCCTGCTCTTCCCTCTCAGACTGCCTCTGTGTGACTAGGACGGCCACCAGTGGCTACGGTGTCACAAGGGCCTTGCAGCCAGAGATCAGGGAGGACTGTGAGCATCTTTCTTGCTCTCTCTAGCAACAGTCCTAGGGAGGGTTAGGAGTAGTCCTGTTTGTCTCATAGACCTCAGGTTGACTTGCGGTCAGGACTTGTAAAGATGGCTACAGCCAACAGTAAGCCCTAACTAACCCATAGGGACTGAGCAGGATTACTGGAGAACAAGGGTTAGATGGGGACAGAAAAGGGCTATTGGGCAGACTAAAAAAAATGGATTCATTCTAACGTACACTGGCCTTAGATTCTGTGAATTATAATTACTAAATAGACAAAAAACAAATACACCACATAAAACCTTAAAAATATGCTGTTATCTTTATTTTTAGAGATAACAAAAGCAAAGACTGATAGAACTTGTCCAAGTTCACAACGTGCAAGTCATCACATCTTTTTTTTTTTTTTTTTCGAAAGCGTGCACACAAGTGGGGAACAGAGGTGGAGGGAGGGTCTTGATCTTACAACCTCTAGACCAGGACCTGAGCTGCAATCAAGAATCAGACACTTAACCAATTGAGCCACTCAGACATCCTCTTCAGATCTTTTTTTTTTTTTAAAGATTTTATTTATTTGTTTGACACAGAGAGAGATCACAAATAGGCAGAGAGTCAGGTAGAGAAAAAGGCTGGAAGCAGGCTCCCTGCTGAGCTGAGAACCTGAGCAGAGAACCTGACATAGGGCTTGATCCCCAGATCCTGGGATCATGACCTGAGCCGAAGACAGAGGTTTAACCCTCTGAGCCACTCAGGCACTCTCCCATCAGATCTTTTTTTTTTTTGTTTGTTTGTTTGTTTTTAAGATTTTATTTATTTATTTAACAGAGAGAGAGATCACAAATAGGCAGAAAGGCAGGCAGAGGGAGAGGAGGGAGCAGGTTCCCCGCTGAGAGAGAGCACGATGCGGGCCTCGATCCCAGGACCCTGAGATCATGACCTGAGCTCATGACTTGAGCTGAAGGCAGAGGCTTTAACCCAGTGAGCCACTCAAACACCCCCCTCATCAGATTTCTTAAAGATAATTATGTATCCAACTGCACTGGAATCAGAGGAATCATGTGCAGAATTCAAAACCTAGACCTGAATGTCATAGCATCAATCTAAGTACCAATTTTTTAAAGATTAAATATATTCAAATGGATAAAATTTGACATTAGTCTGACTTAGTCCTTCAGTGTTGGATGATACTTAATCTCTTAAAGATATTCTAATGTCTTGTGCATCCTTTTACTTGCATTTCCTGAGAGTATAAAATGAAAGTGGAAAATTTCTTTTGGATGAATGGTAGCTTTATTCACTTTCTTTAGTTGACTAAATGTGATTGCTAAGAACCATACTTAATGAAATAAGTTCAGAAGTTACAAGAACTTGAAGCAAAGGATAGTACTTGATCAACATTCTATGTAAAACAAAAGATTCATCAAGGAAGAGAACTTATCTTTTAATATTTGTAAAGGTCATTACTGCCTAAGGAAGGGGACACCATTTTGGTATGAATCTTTATATATTTCATATGCATGCATATCTTATTTCTTCATTTTTTTTTAAGTCATCATAAATCCATCTCCAAGCCTCCATTGGGAGTGGATATTAGGAAAGTAAATCTAAGACACTGCTGGGTTATGTTCCTTATGTATGGTTGTCTAAAATCTAAAGGTTGTGTGCAGCATCAAGTTATCTCTGATCACCTGGAATCATGGGTTTGCTGTATTTTATGCCAATACAGACATCATGCCACTAAGCATAGTCCTTCAGTCCAGCAGAAGCTACTGTTGGGTGCCCTCCATCCTTGTAGAGACTGAAACCATTGTGTCCAGGGTCCAGGCTCCCTGGAGGCTGCTACCTCGGGGTAGTCCAGGGACCCACAAATCTTGGCCCCTTCACACATCCTGGAAATGTCGTATCTCTCGCTCGCTCGCTCTCTCTCTCCCTTCTGTGGCTTGTTCCCTTCTCTCCTCTCTCCTCATCTACTGGAACAGCCAAAATGATCTCATCCATGAGCTAATACTTCTATAAAAGATAGAATGGTTGTTGTCTTTGAGATGATTCTACTTCCAGCTCTATAAAAAGTCCAGGAGGAAAAACTTCAAATGGCCTGGCTACCCACTTGAAATAGGAGGAAGAGGGACAAATAGCAGATAAATACAAACTCTTGTCTTTAAAATGCTGTTCTGCCATATGGATATCATGAGGATCTACAGCTTGAATTGTAATACAGGCTCATCAGTGTTTCACCTCTGAAATAATATGTCACATGACAAGAAAGTCTCATTACCTCTAGCCATCTTAAAGTACAGCTAATCAAACACATCTTAGCATCTGTGAGTTGGTGATTATGCCTGAAATTTGCCATCTAATCTCTACTCATAAACAGCAGCTGGATGAAGGGATGAGGAGATGCCATTAGTGGGGTAAGCAGAATAAATATTTTTAAAATGTTGGAGAATAGTTGAAGAGGTCAGGCAAAAATACCTATAGCTACAAAGTGAAAGTCTACTGTCTATTCTGAATCTGAGGAATATAGAGAGTTTGGGTATTGGGAGTCTTTTAAACTCATCTAACTCAGAGGTTATCAATCTAGATTCTGTGGGTCCATGGAGGGGCTTGAAGTTTTCTCGAAATATTTGATTGACATTCCATTTAAAAATAGTGGGGTGTTAGTTTTGTTTTGTTTTGCTAATTTTTTAACACTGTAATGAAAAACAGAAAGTAAATCTAAAAGGGTTACATTATGAAGGGATACCGAATGGGTGTGTAAATTACAACTTAATTTGAGATCCTAACTTTCACGTAAGATGAGACTCCATGAGCCCCATCCTGGAGCAATGTGTGTTAAACACATTACACCTCCTCCTCTCTTCAGCATCTATAGTGGTTTCCCATCCCCCTCACAGTGAAAGCCTTCCATTGGCCAACAGATGCTAAGAACCCATCCCTTACCTTGATAACCTGATCTCTCACCACATTCCCTTTGCTCACACCTCAGTCTTCTTGCTGCTCCTAGGACATAACACCCTTGCTCCTATCTGCCTTCAATCTTCTTTCCATAGGTATCACTGCATTGTGCTTCCTTACCTCCTTTAAATATTTATTCACATGCCATCTTCTGAATAAGACCCTTCCTGACCCCTGTGTTTCAAAATTGCCTCCCTCTCTCTAAACCTTAATCCTCTTCCCTGACTTCTGTATTCATACATTTTTCACCATCTTACATGTTAAGCAGTTTAATGTTGTGTTTTATTTTATTGTCTGCCACCCCCAACTAATGTGTCAGCTCTCCAAGACATGGGCAAGGGAATTGGTTTGCTTTATTGCACCTAGGACATCACCATATAGAAGGGGCTTAGGAAATCATTGTTGAATAAATGAGGAGAGGGTTAGATGATCAGTAGAATAAATGATCAAATGCTACCTCAGAAAGACCAGAGTAAGTGATCAAATTTTCTTTATACATGCGTGTGTGTATGTTGTAATGCTGAATTTGTTAAGAAATATATATAGATACCTTTATCTCTTATTCCAAATATCATTGAAGTTTCTTTTATACAATGCATGCACCCATGCATTTATTAATCATTTGCTCTAATCATATATATTATATAATATATATAATGTATATGTGTATATATGTGTGTGTGTGTGTCTATAATGAATAATGCTTATTCATCTTGTTTAACTCATTTGATCTGCAAAACAACCTGCCAAGCTATTAAGGTATTTCAGTAGAAGTTAAACTCTGCAAACAAGGGGCATTTTAGAATTATCCTTCTACTCTCTATTCACTGCAAGGATTTGATAGGTTATCATAAAGGCAGAATGTCCACATATTTGGGACACATGGGTGTCTGAATCTGTTAAGCATCTGCCTTTGGCTCAGGTTATCATCCCTGGGTCCCGGGATCGAGCCCCACATAGGGCTCCTTGCTCAGCAGGGAGTCTGCTTCTCCTTCTGTCCTTCCTTCTGCCCCTTCCTCTCTTCTTTCCTCTCCCCCTCCCCCTGCTCCTGCTCTAAAATGAATAAATAAAATCTTAAAAAGAAAAAAAGAATGTCCACATATTGAGTAGTCTCATTTCCTTAATCTAGTTCAATATCCTCAAACTGAAGCGGCATCAAACACCTAACAGGGGTATATATATTCAACATCATACATAATCTACTTTATAGGCAAATGAGGGATTACCAAGAGTAATTTTTACTCAACCCAATTTTCAGCTTATTTTTCTCATCTCTCAAAAATGTAACTTCAGTTTTATACTCCTTAACCTCAGGGTGATTGCAAATTACCTGGTTTCTCTGTGCTTGAACTTCGGAATAGAGCTTCAGCTGTCGTATTTGTGCACATATCTCAACAGTTTGGTAAGCACCCTGGAACAAGAAGGTTGTTGTTCTTCTCTACTCTCCTTAAAATTCAAACTTCCTTCTGTCCACTCACATAAAATTGCAGCAGCAAACTCATTTACTCTGTTTCTTCACAGCATGGTTGTCAGTAGGACCAGGACAAGAAAACACTGCAGGTGTTAAAATACATAGACAGCTTTATCTCCCATTCCAAATTGTTGGTGCTTCTGTCTGATTGCTATATTTTGATTATGAGAGCTTTTTTTTTTTTTTTGGATGTTGTAAGTAAAATCAAAATTTCCTACTTCTTTCAAGAATTCAGATCAGTTTCATTGCAGAGCGTCCTGAGTTTCCAAGGTGAACTGTTAAAAAATTGCTACTATTCATAACCACTTATCTGCTCAAAATAGGATTTTATTTTTGAAATCATCTAAGAAAAAAATTCACAGGAATAATTTGTAGGTTAAATCCTCTCTAAAACTAGTTGTCATCTACAATCTCCAATGTCAAAATTGTTGTTCCTTCCTTTAGTCTATCTTGTTCATCAAAGCAGCCTCATTGTTCCTGCTTGAATTTTTCAGCAAGCAATTGTAACCACGGAGTTGAACTTTTTCTGCAAGGGCCATACACTTTGCAAGAGACAAAACTGAGGATATTACATCCTTACATAATTTTTAAAGTGTGAAACCCTTTTTAAGATTCAAGAATCATTCTTTATTTGGCAGTGGGCCTCCGGGCTGTAGTTGCCCAACCTGTATGCTGGCCCTATATCATTCATTTTGCAGGTGAAGAAATACTTAGTAAAACTGAATTTCCTGTGGAAGGTTCATAGATATGGTGGCAACACTAGGAGAAGAGCATGAGCTGCATGGTGGAGCCTCTCGGGGTCTGATATTGCTGGGTAGTTAATGAAAACTTAAGAAGAGGTCCAGATGCAACATCAAAAGACCCAAACCATAGGAAAATATAAAACCACACTGAAGACAGCTACATAAACAGTGACTATACAAAAGAACCGCATTTAGCAGGTTTTTCCTTCCTCATATTGTTCCCTACTAAACCCATTTTGTACACAAAGGAAAATTTCCTAAATTCTTGTATAATTTCCTATATAATAAACCAGAAATTCTAGATGGCTAGGTAATATATACACGTATGTAAAAATTCAGGTCCTACTCTTACTATCACAGCCTATTTGTTTCCATTTTTTTTTTAAGATTTTATTTATTTGACAGAGAGAAACACAGCCAGAGAGGGAACACAAGAAGGGGGAGGGAGAGAGGGTGAAGCAGGCTTCCGCCGAGCAAGGAGCCCGATGCGGGGCTGGATTCCAGGTCTCTGGAATCATGACCTGAGCCGAAGGCAGTCGCTTAACCAACTGAGCCACCCAGGAGCCCCTGTTTCCAAATTTTAAAAGATCAATAGCTGCAATTTAATGAGTAAAAAGGTTTAAAAAAACATAATTAGGGGCACTTGGGTGGCTCAGTTGGTTAAGCAACTGCCTTCAGCTCAGGTTATGATCTTGGAGTCCCGGGATCCAGCCCCGCATTGGGCTCCCTGCTCGGCGGAAGCCTGCTTCACCCTCTCTCCCTCCCCCTGCTTGTGTTCCTTTCTGGCGGTGTTTCTCTCTGTCAAATAAATAAATAAAATATTTAAAAGACAAAAAAACAAAAAACAAACAAAAAAACCCCATAATTAAAGGTAAAAATAGAAAAATAGAGCATCTTTTTCTGCTCATAGCCACAACTTTATATCCTGATGTAGAGATTAGAATATTACTGATAATTAAAGATTAAATAGCAGAAAATGAGATTGCTTCTGGGAAGAACAAGCTTCTGCGTTTGGATTATTTTGATTACCATGCAAGACCTTCTGAGGAACTGAGGATAGATACCTTTAACGTTCAACAATATTTTGAAATCTCTGGGTCATCAAAAATTAAAGATACAAAAAAAACAACAGGGCGCCTGGGTGGCTCAGAGGCTTAAGCCTCTGCCTTCCGCTCAGGTCATGATCCTGGGGTCTTGGGATCAAGGCCCACATTGGGCTCTCTGCTCAGCAGGGAGCCTGCTCCCCCCTCTCTCTCTGCCTGCCTCTCTGCCTATTTGTAATCTCTCTGTCAAATAAACAAATAAAATCTTAAAAAAACCCCAAAACACTCTATGCTGTCTTTACCATGCAGATTATACCACAAGATAAGCTTTTTCATAAAAGTATTCCACTCACAAAGGAAGAAACAATGGTGAATTAGAATTGTTACTATTTGTACCTTCCAATGAATTAACAAATCTAGGAATTCATTATCAACAGCAGCTTATGTCAGAAACAGAAACAAATATTTTGGGTCTCCTACAGAAAGAACACAGTATCATCTATTGAGAAGTTTTGTTACAAAAAAAAATTGAACTTGTATCTGGAAATTCTCTAGGTCCTAATATCAATTTACCAATTCACAAGATGAATAGAAAACAGAGAAGCATGTTAAATGACACTATAGGAATGGAATCTACAGAATCTAATTGGTAGGAAACCCCACAGGGCAAATGATCCACTTTT